>VZQC01012819.1:418746-449895 GCA_009823505.1 Rhizomys pruinosus
TGACCTCCACAGCATTGCACGACAGGGGTGCACAAACCTGCATGCAGACAGTACACTCATACACATAAGAAATAAGAAATAAATTTTAAAAATTAAAAATAAAATAAAGGACATGCTTGACTACTGAGCAACACCCTTGGCCACAAACTGATTAACTTCTAAAGCAGTCAATGAGGCGTAAACCATCTTGGGACAAAAGATAAGTCATAGTGATTCACAGGTATACATTTGTGTAAAAATGCTTTATAAATATGAGTACCTATGAATAAGAAAGATGTTTATAGCTAAATTCAATGTTTTCTTTTCTTTTCCTGTCTTTTTCAAGACAGGGTCTCCCTGTAGCCCTAGCTGGCCTGGAGCTCGCTCTGTAGACCAGGCTGGCCTTGAACCCACAAAGATCCACCTGCCTCTGCCTCCCAAGAGCTGGGATTAAAGGTGTGCGCCACCGCGCCTTGCTCAAACCTATGTCTTATACATGCAGACAGGTACCCCTCTCACTGAGCTTTCTTACTTTTTTTTTTTTCTTTCTTTTCTTTTCTTTTTTTTTTTTTGAGACAAGGTCTCCCTTTAGTCCCAGCTGGCCTAGAGCTCACTATGTAGACCAGGCTGGCCTTGAACTCACAGAGATCTGCTTGCCTCTGCCTCCCGAGTGCTGGGATTAAAGGTGTGCACCACCATGACCGGTTTAAAGATGGTTCTTAGCTGCCATGTGGGGCTGGGGATTGAATCTGGGTCTTCCACAAGAACAGTCAGTGCTCTTAACCACTGAGCCATCTCTCCAGCCCTGAGCTTTATTTCAAGACTATTTTTTAGTTTTTATTTTGACCCAGAGCTGAATCTTGCCTTGAATTCACTTTGTAGCCCAGACAGGCCTTGAATTTGCAAATCTTCCATATTTACCTCCCAAGTAGCTGGGATTACGGCACTGCATAACCAGAGTTGGTTCTTTGGAGTTTTTCAAACATATTAGGACCTGTCAATAAATGACACCGAGGTTGCCTTTTAACAATATAAATGTTGGTGCTGGGGAGCTGACTCAGTCAGTAAGTACTTGTCATGTAAGCGTCGGGGATCTGAGTTCCATTCCCCTGTGGTGGTACTAGGGAAGCAGAGCCAGGTAGACCCCTGAGGCTCACTGGCCAGCCAGCGCGGCTGAATCTGATGTCCAGGTAAATGAGAAACTGTCTCAAAAGGCGAAGTGGAAAAGCATCTGAGGCTGATGTCTGTCCTTCACGTGCATGTGCACGTGCACACAGATGTGTGCACACACACTTATGACAACACACACACATGTAAAATGTCGTAATCAGAGAATGAGACACTGGGATAAAGAAATGGACACTTCCAGCACTTTCAGAGGTCACTTGAATATTCTGCCCTTCTGCTGAAAGGACTTATTTGGCCTTAACTGAGACACCACCCAAAATGTGACCCAAAAGGAAGCCAGGGGCTTCCCGTAGTTTCATGGCATTCATTGTATAGTAATTCCCTCCCAGTGAAAACCTTCCATCTGGGAGGGAAGCTCAGTAAACAGAATTAATTCTGTCTAAAGGGAAGAAAACAAGATGCTTTGAGGGATGGTGACATATTCCACTCTGCAGGGAAGCTCAAGAAGTAACTCAATAGCTCAGGATGTCCCTGAAACCAGCCTTTCACTAGGCCCCTCCCTCCCAAGCACATACAAACCCTAAGGACTGCTGAGAGACCCTCTCAGACCAGCCAAGCTACCTGGAAAATCAGAGGTCAGCCAAGCTGCCTAAAAGAAGCACAAAGCAGCCAAGCTTCCTGGGAAGGGCGGTCTCCAACCTGTTGGGCTGCCTGCGGGTTGTGCAGTGCAGATTTGCTGCTTTCATGGACCACCATTTATGCTGCTGTCTTTGAGTCATTTCTGATTCCTGTAAGTAAGCCCTCACCTATTGGTCCACCAAGCTGAATTTGGGAGGTATCCTTAATTTGGTCTGTCCCTGGTCCCTATTGGGGGTGAACAGACATTTGTTCGTGTGTCCCTGAGAACAGTGTTGACACAACACCATTCAGCCTGTTTAATAGGCTCACGGGGCTTTGGGTTCATAAGGGCCCTGTGCTGGGCTTTACCGCTCTGCTGTTGAGACCCTGAAATCCTTAGCAATATCATCTTTGAACAAGTTTCTTCTCAGTGAAGCCCAATGATCCAGTGGACATGAAAATGAGCAAGATACAGGTTCACACACATAGATCTCCACTCTACCCTGCCGCCCCCTGTGCATACAGCTGGAGTCCACACGAGGTAAGGCATTCCACATTCGGCAAAGTAACTAGATTGAGACAGACCTGAGAGTCCATGTTAGAGTCACAACTTGCTTCAAACACACAGAGGAAGGTCATAATATAGAGAGATGCCATGTTATGTCAGTGCCTGAACAAAGACAGCCTGACTCCTGGGTGTTGGTTCAAACCAAGAGGGAGCCCAGTCTGTTCTGAGAACTTGTTCCTTTGGATTTTTCTTGGATTTGTGGTCTAGAATGAAGGACATGCTCTGTATTTATTAAAACAGTATACCCAGCATGAAATGGGAAAAGAGGAACTAATCTTATTAGAGGATTTTCCCTTTCTGACCCTCTACTGACCCAGAACAGCACACACAACCACAAACATGTTATTCATCTAATCCCATCTGTTGTTTGCAACATAAACAGGGGATAATTTATTGCTTCCAACAGTATTTGCTACTTTCCACAGTTACTATTTTCACAATATACAGGAGCACGAGCACGCGCGCGCGCACACACACACACACACACACACACACACAAATATTATTCTGGGTCAAGGGCAAGGGAGAGTCCTGAGGGATTAAAGCTGTATGTTTAGTTTACAAAAGGAGCCCAAGGTCTAGTAAGATTGTTTACATTGTATACAAGCTGAGATAGTGTCAAATGACTTCAAACTATAAGATTAGTTTTGGTTACTAGGTTAGGCAAGATACCCATTTGTTACAAAAGACATTCCCAGAAGTCATTCCTACAGAGATGCGTGGTAGAAAGCCTGCAAGTAATTTAAAATTGATATCTCTTTTTTTTTTTTTTTTGGTATTTTTTTTGAGACAGGGTCTCCCTTTAGTCCCAGCTGGCCTGGAGCTCACTTTGTTGACCAGGCTGGCCTTGAACTCACAGAGATCCGCCTGCCTCTGCCTCCCAAGTGCTAGGATTAAAGGCGTGCGCCACCATGCCCGGCCTAAAATTGATATCTCTTTAGAATGTTAAGTATTAGCAAATAACAACAGCATGATAAATCAGGAGAGCAAGGAAGCCTGGGAAATCTTTTTAGAGGATACTGCACAAGCTGCTAATAGAAAAAAATATCAATCGGTGGTCCAAGCTGAGTTTTACAGCCCATTAACCACAACAATGACTGACACAGCAAACTCTATTGGTGCAGCAGTGGCACTTTTATCTTGAGGGTAATCAACTTCTATCTAATTAGACTTATAGCCCACTCAGTGGGAGGGAACTCATATGTGATACTGTAAACATAGCCAAATACAGATGGCTGGAAAGGTCACAGATCCTAGAGAAAACTCTTCATCTGTCATATCCCCAGACAAACATAATTTCTTACTGTAAGCTAAATATGGATCCATGGGCCAGAAGGTAGTGGGGGACACCTTTAATCCCAGTATTTGGGAGGCAGAGGCAAGTAGATCTCTGTGAGTTTGAGGCCTGTTGGGTCTACACAGCAATTTTTAGACCACTTGGGGCTATAGGAGGACCTTGTCTCAAAAAAGGTATAAAAAATGGATTCTTATATTTACAGGCAAGAATACCATTCATTACTCATCAAAGAAGCTACTTTTTGCAATTAATGGAGACTATTACAGGGTTCCACAGCTAGTCACACACAGAGAATAAATGTTCGTGAGATGCCCAGCCCTAAGTTTCACAGCTACAATGGAACCTTTACATCTAAGGCCCACAGAACATAGTGGAAGAAGGGATGGAGAGAATGCTAATGCATCTCTCAGCTTTCACCAGTGAAGCTTTCTCATGCAACCAAGGAAGATTAAGAGAAAAGGCCACGACTGGTCAAAGTTTAGAGAATAAGAGACTGCAGAGTACATGTCCCTGGGGAGGATCCAATATTAAACTTTACCTATCCAGGGCTCAGGGACAATTGTGGAAGAGTGGGAGAAAGACTGTAAGGGCAGAGGTGGTACAGGACCGTAAGGAAACAGAGTGCTCGAGCCTTCTGGGACTTCCTTATATGAACTTACAGCAGTGTTACAGCATGCACAAGACCCATGGAAACTCAGACAAAAGCCCAGCATAGAACTGGGGAGATGGGCCTTAGTTGATCACTGTTCAGTGAGGGAAAGTTGATCTTCTTTAAAGAAGTGACACTAGGTAGGCTGAACTGGCTTCAGTAAATATGCCAAGGGATATCTGGGTACATGAACCTGACCCAATAGGCCTTAACATGTATGACAGAATGCATGAACTCTGGTGGGCAGGCTATGGAGGGTGCAGATAGAAGAGATCTAAATATGATTAAGATGTATTGCATGAAAGACACAAAACTTCAGTAAAATATATATATATATATATAGAAAAAATATGAGTTTTGCCTGCATGTACATATGTGTACCATGTGTGTGCAATGCCTGTGGAGGTCAGAAGAGGATGCTGATCGCCTAGAACTGGAGTTGCAGGTAGTTGTTAGCTGCCCTATGGGTGCTGGGAACTGATTGGGTCATCTGCAAGAGCAGCCAATGGTCTTAACCACTGAGCCATCTAATATAACATAGAAAAGAGAACACCGAATAGTAAAATTAAACCACCAGGTACCCAGTCTTTAAGTTTTTTTTTAAGCTAGAGAAACAAATATTTTATGTGTGTTAAAAGTTAGTTGACGCTGGGTGTAGTGGCTCACGCCTTTAATCCTAGCACTTGGGAGGCAGAGGCAGGTGGATCTTTGTGAGTTCAAGGCCAGCCTTGTCTACAGAGTGAGTTCCAGGACAGCTGGAGCTACAGGGAGACCCTGTCTCAAAAAGACAAAAAAAAAAAAAAAAAAAAATTAGTTGACAAAAATCTTCTAAAACATGAAGTCTATGTTGACAAAAGAAAGAATTTCAAGGCTGAGGCAGGTTGAGAACCCCTGGGGGTCATCCTACAGAGTTACCAAAGAAGGAGTTGGTGTGGGGTGCTCTCTGCTTCAGCACTGAAACCCTCCCACCTCCTTACCCTGGCCCAGGGCTGGCTCTGGGTCTAGAGTCTCTGAACCCTGCAAAAGGAGGAAGTCTGCAGATTATGCCTCAGACCTATGACCTTGGTTGAGCAAGCTTTTTCACTTCCTACTTTCTGAGGGACAAACTGCAGAGAGGGCTCTTGACCGTTCCATTTGGCCATCTAAATATAAAGATAAGATGACAGGTCAGGTCTCCCATGTTCTGGAGGCAGGCTCTGCAGAGGCAGGGTGCCCAGGGTGCTTGAAGGCCATCAAAGCTAGTTTTTCTTTGGTGCCTCGAATGCACAGAAACTGTCCGTAGTTTCTTCAACAAGAGTCTCAACACAAGCTCAGGGGCAGATACTCACTCCTCCTAGGTGGGAATATCACAGGAAACAGCATGTAAATGGCTCTTCTACCAGCACAGGTCAGGCATCTCCAGGTCACCAGGGCACTCCCAAGCCACCACCCGTCACCTCTGTCCCCAGCAGTCCCCAGGTCCCAAGAACCTTCCTGTTCCCAAAGCCTCTCTCCTGGCAGTCCCACTTTGTGCCTCCCTTGGGGACAGGACAGGACCATGGTGACAGGTTCCACTGTGCTCATGAAGCCATGCGACTCCAGTGACCTGTTCAGGGAATAGTGCTGTGACACAGACAGAGCTCTTAAATTCCTTCCAATCTATACCCAGGTTGCCAGACCCCACCAGCTGCTTTTCATTACAATCCATAAATGAAACACAGTCTAGTCTGGCTCAGTACCAGCCTCTCCCACACCCCTCCACCTCCAATACTCTGGAGTGCACTTAGGAGTTTTCTCAAAGTTGCCTTTTTCCCACACCCCTCCCACGCCTCTGCTCCAATATGTACCCCATGCTAGAGGTACTCTGGACACTGGTCCCTGCGTACTCGGGAGTCTAGACCAACGCTAAGATGCCGTCCTGCTCAAACCACAACCAGCCCCCCACTCCGTCTCCTACTTCCCAGCTAGTTTACACACACAAGGGAAAACCAGGCACCCCGGAACCTTCCGCACTCTCCTTTCCACTACAGTAGCCACTTGCACGTGCAGAGCCAGGCAAATGTATACAGATGAGGTGGCCTGCTGAGCCAGGTGTCTACCAATAAGCAGCAAGGCCCCTCTCGCTCGCCCCCCCCCACCCCCCCGTGGTCAGCCCTGACCGGGACAGACGGACTAATGGCCTGGAAAAAGTCCCGGGAGCAGTTAGCAGACTGTGTTTGCATCCGGTCCTGCAACCAACGATTTGGCACAGCACCTCTGCTAAGGCGCAGGAAGCAGCCCCCGGCATTGGGGTGGACAAAGAGAGGACAGTTTCAGGAGGGACAGGCATGCACAGGGCACGGTGGATGATCCAGGCTCTCAGAGACCTGGCACCTCGGTTAACACCAATCAAGTGCAGAGAGGCAAGGGGACACCTAGCATACCAAGCTCGCAGCTACGCAAGGTGCTGGGCATCCATTCTCCGTCTAGGCCGACCCACCTACCCAGCAAGGTCCTGGAGCTGGGGAAGCTCGGTCCCAGGCCCACAACGCTCATCTCCCGCCGCCACCAGCACTTACCTGGGGGTCTGGTGTGGCTGTGAAGATCCGCAGCCTGTAGCGCCTGCGTCTGCCAAGCTCACTGGCTCCCGGGCCGCCGGCAGCCGGGCATCCGTCTCTCTCGCAGACTGGCCGGCGGGACGCGAGGCGCCGGGCCCCAGGCGGACGGGGGTGGGGCCCGCTCTTTGTTTGGGGCTGGCTTTTTTGCAATTCAGAGCACACTGAGCTGGTGTAGGCTGTCGGCCAGCTGTGCGGTGGCCCCGGGAATCTTGCGGGGGAGGAGGTGGAGCAGGGTGGAGAAACACAGGCGGCCTGCCATCCCCCACCGCCCTGGTTGTGCCTGTCCCCATCCTCCTCTCTCCCCGCCTCGGACTTAGGTCCAGCACCCTGAAATAGGGGAACAGTCAGGAGCTTGGAAGAAGTGAGCTCTTGAGGGGCTGGCTCCGAGGGACTGGAGAGACAAGCTTCCCCACTTTGTACCCCGCACCCACAAGACACAAGACCCCATCACTAACCCGGTGACCTCACCAAGTCCTGTGGGCCAAGGTCTTCATTCTCCTTGGGCCCAAGGAGAAGCCAGATCCAGTCTTAGACTGGAGCACTATGGGAGGGCAGACAGCCAGGCCCATGTCTCTGCCGGTGGGTGAGAGTGCAGAGCTGCTGACCCTGCTGCAAGCAGGCATGCGTCCGTCCTGTGCGGTTTACCAGCAACTACTGCCTTGTGCTCAACCAACCTGAGTGCAGTGAGCAAGGTTACCCACTGGCCAGCGGGTTACTTTTCTCTTTGCGGTGCCAAAAGCAACCTAGGAAGGAATGTGCCCTGACTCACAGTGTAAGGGTACAGTCCATCATGGTGTGTGTGTGTGTGTGTGGGGGGGGATTGAGATTTCCCTCAGATTGCTTCTTTTTCCTTTTTACAATCTTTTTTCTTATTTATATGTAGGAGCGTTTTGTCTACACATATGTAAGTGCACCACATACATGCAACACCTGAAGTATAAAGAAGAGTATAATAGCTGTGAGCCACCATGTGATGTGGGTGCTGGGAACAGAACCCAGGGACTCTGCAAGAGCAGCCAGTGCTCTTAACCCCTGAACCATCCCTTTTTTCCTTGTGTATTCCATCCAGAATCTACCCTATGGCCTGCCCCCTCCCCCCACATTCTGTCCTCATTGAAACCCCTTTGGAAACATCCTCACAGACAAACCGAGAGGTGTCATCCTAGTGATTCTGAATCCAGTCAAGTTGGCCAGGAAGTCACCAGGGGCAGGGTAAGCTCAGAAGCTCTGGCTACTTCCCCTGCTGGTCACTGAGAATCAGTAGTCACAGGGGACATTAGGTGCAAGCTGTGGTTTGCATGTGTTTTGTATCTTCCAAAACTCACACTGAAATTGGGCGCCTAGTGTTGAGGGGTGTGGGACATTTCTGAGATATTTGGGTCTTGAGGGCTCATGACAGGGTTACTTAATGAAGCTCTCACAAAAGTGGGTTAATTCTATAGGAAGTGAGATTTTTGTGCCTGCAATGGATCGGTTACCTGGAAGAGCTGGTTATTTTTAATTTATTTTATTTTGTATGTTTGTGTGTGTGTGTGTGTGTACGCACACAGATGTATGTGTGTGAACGGACATATGTGCATGTAAATGCTTATGTATGTGGAAGCCAAAGTTCAACTTTGGGTATGGATTTTTTTTGTTGGGGGGGGGCTTTTTGAAACAGGGTTTCCCTTTAGTCCCAGCTGGCCTGGAGCTTGCTCTGTAGACCAGGCTGGCCTTAAACTCACAGAGATTCTCCTGCCTCTGCCTCCAGAGGGCTGGGATTAAAGACCTGCATCACCATGCTTGGCAGGGTATGGATATTTTTTAGGATGGCTGTCCACCTTGTATTTTTTTTTAATATTTTTATTGAAGTTTTGTGCATTTCATACATTTCTCTGTCCAATTTAGACTCATTTCCCTTCCCAAGTCCCCCACCCCACCAGAGTTCATGAATTCTGCCATACATGTCTTGTATCTTTTTCTGAGTCTTTTAAAAGTTTTTCAAAGCAGAGGATTATTGTTTTGGGAAGAGCTTTACTGTTTCAGTTAGTTCTTTGTCCCAGTTCTTTTGTTGTTGTTCCCAACTTGTATTGCTTCAACATATGCATATATATATATATATATATATATATATATAGTCACACCTATACTAAAATTATGTCATCCAAAAATAAACTGTATGTTATTTCCAAATCATATTTCAGGATTCACATTTTTGCCTTTTAATTTTATATTACTGTAAAATATGCATACATACCCTCCACCCATATACCAAGATTCCAAAGTCTGAAAATAAATAAGTGATAGGTTAATTCTAGAGCCTGTTAAGGGATTCACATTATAAGAGCACAGTTGCTTTCAGGTAAAGAGGAATATAAATTAACGTTTCTCAGTTTGCCTTACAATTAGGTACTTGGTGCTAGCATCCACAGATTAGGGATATCATTCGTCATTTGTTATTTTTGGAACTATGTTACTTCACTTAGCATAATAATTTCTAGTTCTGTCCATTTACCTGCAAAGTTCATGATGTCATCTTTCTTTACCACTGCATTGAACTCCATTGTGTAGATGTACCTCATTTTCTCTATCCACTCCTCAGTTGAGGGGTACTTGGTTTGATTCCAGCTCTTTGCTATTGTGAAGAGAGCTGCAATAAACATGGATATGCATGCGTCTCTGCAGTAGGATGAGTCTTATGGGCATATATCCAGGAGTGGTATGACTGGTTTAGGTAGTAGGCTCATTTTGAGTCTTTTAAGGGTTCTCCACACTGTTTTCCATAGTGGTTGTGTGAGTTTACATTCCCACCATCAGTGGATGAGTGTTCCCCTTTCCCCTTTCCAGCATTTGGTATGATTTGTTTTCTTGATCCTAGCCAGTCTTATCAGAGTGAGATATCTTAAAGTGGTTTTCATTTGCATTTCCTTATTTATTAGCGATGTTGAAAACTTTTTAAGTTGTTTCTCAGCCATCTTTATTTCCTCACTTGTGAAGTCTCTGTTCAGCTTTTTACTCCACCTTATGAGTGGGTCATTTGTTTTCTTATGTCTTTGCTTTTTGAGTAGTTTATATATTCTGGAAATCAATGCTTTGTCAGATGTTTCTGCAGTGAAGGTTTCCTCCCAATCTGTGGGTTTTCTTTTCACTTTCCTGATTGTTTCTTTCACTGTGCAGAAGCTTTTGAGTTTAATGAGATCCTACTTGTCAATTGTCGACCTTATTTCCTGCACAGCTGCTGTCTGATTTAGAAAGTCTTCTCCTATGCCTGTGTCTTGTAAGTTGCTACCAACATTTTATTCTATTACCTTCAGAATTTCGGGTTTCATGTTGAGGTCTTTGATCCATTTGGAGTTGATTTTTGTACAGGGTGAGAGGTAGGGGTTTAATTTCATTCTTCAAGTGGTGATCCAGTTTTGCCAACACCACTTGCTGAAGATGCTGTCTTTTCTCCATTGTGTCATCTTGGCCCCCTTGTCAAATATGAGGTGGCTGAAATTGTATGTGCTCAAGTTTGGATCTTCAGTTTTGTTCCATTGGTCAACAGGTCTGTTTTTGTGCCCGTACCAGGCTGTTTTTATGACTATAGCCCTGTAGTATAATTTGAAGTCTAGAATTGAGATTCCCCCTGTATTGCTCTTTTTGCTTCAGGTTGCTTTGGCTATTGTTTTTCCATATTTAAGGATTTTTTCTAAGCCTGTGAAGAAGCTCATGGGAATTTTAATTGGGATTACATTGAATCTGTATATTAATTTGGGTAGAATGGACATTTTTACTATATTTAATTTTTCCAATCCATGAGTATGGGAGGTATTTCCATCTTCTGATGTCTTTCTTCAATCTCTTCTTCAGGGGTTTAAATTTTTTTGTTGTTGTTGTAGAGATCTTTGGTGTCTTTGGTTAGGTTTGTTCCTAGGTATTTTATTGTTTTTGAGGCTATTGTGAGTGAGAAGATCTTGTATTCTTTCTTCAATTGCTTGTTGTTGGTGTAAAGAAAGGCTACTGATTTTTCTAGGTTAATTTTGTATCCTGTCACTTTTCTGAAATTCTTAATCATTTTTAGGAGTTTTCTGGTGGAGTTTTTAACATCCCTTAGGTAAACTACCATATTATCTGCAAAAAGGGTAGCTTGATTTCCTCTTTACCAATTAGTACTCCTTTAATTTCCCTTTCTTGCCTTATTGCCCTAGCAAGCATTTCAAGCACTATATTGAAGAGGAGTGGTGATAGGGGGCAGCCTTGCCAGGTTCCTGCCTTTAGGGGGAATGCTTCTAACTTTTCTCCATTTAGGATGATGCTGGCTGTGGGTTTGTTGTATATGGCTTTGATTGCATTGAGGAATGATCCTTCCAGTCCAATTGCCTTTAGGACTTTAAGTGTGAAGGGATGGTGGATTTTGTTGAAGGCTTTTTATGCATTAATTGAGACTATTGTGTTGTCTTTCAGTCCATTTATGTGTTTTATGATATTTATTGATTTTCATATCTGCATCTCTGGTATGAATCCAACTTGGTTATGATGGATGATCTTTTTGATGTGGGTCTGTATGCAGTTTGTATTTTGTTGAGAACTTTTTCATCTATGTTAATTAATGAGATGGGTCTATAATTCTCTTTTTTTGGTTGTATCTTCGCCTGGTTTTAGTATTAGAGTGGTGCTGGCTTCATAGAAGGAATTTGGGAGGTTTCCCTCTGCTTGTATCCTTCTGAACAGTTTGAGTAATAATGGTTGTAAGTCCTCTTTAAATGTTTTATAGAATTCTGCCGTGAAACCATCTGGGACTGGGCTTTTTTTAGTTTAGAGATGTCTTATTACATTTTCAGTTTCTTAATATATTATGGGTCTGTTTAAGCTGTCAATCTCTTCTTGGTTAAGCTTTGGTGATTCCCAGGATTTCAGATGTTCATCCATTTCTCTTAGGTTTTCAAATTTAGTAGAGTATAGGTTTTTGAACTTTTCTTGTTTGGAATCTTGTTTCTTCTTTGTCTGGATCCTTTTGTTGTCTGTTGTGATGTTTCCCATTTCACCATGAAGTCTATTGATTTGGAGTTGCTCTTTCTTTCTTTTGGTTAACTGGGCTAGAGTTCTGTCTATCTTGTTTATCCTTTTGTGGTGGTTTGAATGAATGTCCCCCATAGGCTCTAGGTATTCAGATGTTTGTCTCCAGTTGGTGGCGCTGTTTTTGGAGGTCTTGGGGTGTGTGGTTGTGCTGGAGGAAGTGTGTCACTGGGGACAGGCTTAATGAGTTTAACAAGCCTCGTGGTCTACAGTTGCTCTCTCTCTGCTTCCTGTGCTTATTTCAAGATGTGACCCTCAGTTTGCTGCTCCAGTCTCCAGCCGCCATGCCTCCCACCACAATGGACTCTAATTCCCTGGAACCGTCGTAAGCTCAAATAAACTCTTCCTTTTATAAGTTCCTTGGTCATGGTGTTTTATCACAGCAACAGAAAAGTGACTAATACAGTAATTTGGTACCAGAGAGTGGGCTGTTGGCTGTGAAGAACATGACCATGTGGATGTTTGGAGAAATGTGGAAGATTGGGAACTTTGGTCTAGAAAGGCTGTTGACTACTGTAAGCAGAGCTTAAAGGGCCATTCTAGTGGAGGCCTGGAAGAAAGCATTGCTGCAAAAGATGTAGTTCCAGAGGAGGATAAAGACTTAGGCAGCAACTGGGATATTTTGATAAAGAGTCTGGCAGCAGTTTGCCCACAGCCCAAATGCTTGCCTGATGCTAAGTTGAAAAGCAATGGACTGGTGTCTTTGGCAGAGGATATTTCAAGATAGCCTAATGTAGAAATGGTGGCATGGCTTTTAATGGTGAATATTGTGCAGATCTACACTGAAGAAGAGCAGATGGGGCAGAAAGAAATGCAGAATGTACAGTTTGGATCTGATAACTGCACTAGGAAGATTAGAGGTGGGGCCAAGGCATGTGAAGGAGAGGCTCCCTTTCATAAGGAGCTTAAAGTGATTAAGGAGAGGCGTGGAGCTTTACAAGTTAAACAAAAGAATCAGTACCTTCGGGGAAAGACCACACCCAGCTAACCTCAAAAGGGTTCGCTCCAAGGCCGGGCAGAGAAAAGTTGCAAATGTGGATAATAGGAGAGAGTCCATCACGAAACTTGCAGCCAGATTCGAAATTTCATTCACGTGGTGCTGGCTTTTAGAGGCATGAAGTTTGCAAGAGAGTGAAGGGGTATTCATCTTCCTTCCTCCACAGTTTCAGAGGAGCTGCCAAGGTCAGCCAGCAGTGCAGCAGAGGCGTCCCTGAATAAAGAAGGCCCTCAAGGCCATTTCGTGAAGCTGTGAATGTGAAGTCTGGTTGGCAGCGGAGACCCACCCAGAAGACATTGCGAGACATGCAGACCTGTGAGATATTTGCCAAGGAAAGTGCATACAGGGAGTGGTACCAGCCAAGAAAGAGGTATGTGTTGCAAGCAAACTGGAAGAGCTGGCCATCTAAGCCCTTTGGAAGTCAAGTCCCAGAAGTTGCATGGAGCTACTGGACTTGGTGTTTGCCCTGCAGTTTTTGGTCTTGTTTTGGTCGGTATTTCCTCACTATGCCTCTATTCCCCCTTTTTGGAATGGGAATGTGTATCAGAGTTAGTTCCACTGTATGTTAGGAGAATGTAATTTGTCTTTTGATTTTACAGGAGCTTACAGTTAAGAGGTTGGCCTGAGTCTCAGAAGAGACTTGGACTGTAGACTTTTGAATGGCATTGAAACTGGTAAAGACTATGGGGACTTTTAAGGTTGGACTAAATGCATTTTGCATTTTATATGGTCAGGAGCCTATGGGGGCCAGGGAGTGGAATGTGGTGGTTTGAATGAGTGTCCCCCATAAGCTCTAGGTATTCAGACGTTTGTCTCCAGTTGGTGGCGCTGTTTTTGGAGGTCTTGGGATGTGTGGCCATGCTAGAGGAAGTGTGTCACTGGGGGCAGGCTTAGTGAGTTTAACAAGCCTCGTGGTCTACAGTTGCTCTCTCTCTGCTTCCTGTGCTTATTGTGCAATGTGACCCTCAGTTTGCTGCTCCAGTCTCCAGCCGCCATGCCTCCCACCATGCCTCCTGCCACAATGGACTCTAATTCCCTGGAACCATCAATCGTAAGCTCAAATAAACTCTTCCTTTTATAAGTTCCTTGGTCATGGTGTTTTATCACAGCATCAGAAAAGTGACTAATACACCTTTCAAAAAACCAACTTTTGGATTCATTGATTCTTTTTATTGTTTTCTCTGTTTCTATTTCATTGATTTCTGCTCTAATTTTTGTTATTTCTTCCTGTCTGTTGGGCAGGTTCATTTGTTTTTGTCTCTCAAGTGTTTTTAGCTGGAATGTAAGATCATTTATTTGTGCTCTTTTTGTTTTCTTAATGTAGGTACTTAGTAGTATAAATTTCCCTCTTAGGGATGCTTTTAAAGTATCCCATAGGTTTTTTTTTGTGTTGTGCTGTAATTTTCATTTAGTTCCAAGAATGCTTTTATTTCTTTCTTGACCCATTCATTATTTAGGAGTGTGTTGTTTAGTCTCCATCTGTTCTTGTAAATAGTAGGGCCTATCCTGGTGTTGATATTGAGCTTTATTTCACTGTAGTGTGACAGAATGCTTTTCAATATTTTTGTATTTGTTGAGGTTTTTTTCTGTATCCCAGTATGTGGTCAGTTTGGGAAAATGTTCCTTAGGGTGCTGAGTAGAAAGTATATTCTCTGGTGTTTGGGTAGAATATTCAGTAGATGTCTGTGAGGTCCATTTGGTGTGTTGTATTGTTCAGTTCAGATGTCTCTCTGTTTATTCTTTGTCTGGTTTACCTGTCCAAAGGGGTCAGTGGTGTATTGAAGTTCCCTACTATTAGTGTGCTGGGATTAATCTGTGCCTTGAGGTCCTGCAGAATTGTGCTTATAAAGTTTGGTACACCAGAGTTTTGTGCGTATGTATTCATTATTGTGAAATCTTCATGGTTAATTGTTCCTTTGATAAGGATGCAATTGCCCTGTTTGTCTCTTATGATTAGTGTTACTTTGAAGTCTATTTTGTCTGATATTAGAATAGCAACTCCTTTTTGCTTTTTGGTATCATTTGCTTGGAATATTTTTTCCCATCCTTTTACCTTAAGTTGGTGGCTATCCTTGAGGGTGAGATGGGTTTCTTGTAGACAGCACATAGATGGATTCTGTTTCCTAATCCATTTTCCCAGTCTATATCTTCTGATTGGGGGGATTATACCATTAATATTTAATGTTATTATTGAGAGATGTGTGTTGCTTTCTTTCACCTTATTTTCTGTTTGCATTCTTGGTCTAGGTTTGTATTTCCACAGTTATACTGTTATTAATTACTCTCTCTAGCTGTTTGGGGATAGTTGCTCCTTTCCTCTGACCTTTGAATTGCTTCGAGTATTTTTTGAGAGTTTGGTTTACTGGACATGAATTCTTTCATCTTATTTATGTCATGAAAGATTTTTTCTTTCTCCTTCAACTATAATCAACATTTTTGCTGGGTATAGTAATCTGGGTTGGCATCTGTAGTTGTTTAGTACTGGGAATACTTTGGTCCATGTTCTTCTGGCTTTCATCATTGCACTGAAAAGTCAGCTGTAATTCTGATGGTCTTCCCTTTATATGTAACTTGTGTTTTTCTCTTGTGGCCTTCAGTATTTTGTCTTTGTTTTGGGCATCTAGCATTTCAACTATGATATAGCATAGGGAATTTATTTTCTGATCCTGTCTGTTTGGTGTTCTATATGCTTCTTGTATTCGTATGGGTTTGTCATTGAATTTGGGGAAATTTTCTTCTATTATTCTGCTGAAGATCTGATTAATAACATTGTCCTGGGATTCTTCTCCTTCTTCTGTCTCTATGATGTGGAGGTTTGGTCTTTTTGTAGTGTCCCACATTTCCTTGTTTCACTCTTCTGTTTCTTAAATTTTTTCATACTCTTTTTTTTTTGAGCTTTGTAGTTCTCCCTTGTTATCTTCCAGTGTTGATATTCTATTTTCTGCTTCATCCAATCTGTTATTGAGGCTTTCTCCCATCCTTTCCTGCTGATTGGATGAGTGTTTGGTTCCATTTTTCATTTCATCCTGTGATTTCTTTAGTATTTCTAGTTCCTTCTGGAGCTTGTCATTCTCTCTTCCTAGATCCTTGAGTCTGGTCAGTTTCCTGTTTCATTTCAGCATGGGATCTTTTCAGTGTTTCCACTTCCTTCCAGAGTTTGTCATTCTGCCCCTCTAGGTCTTTCCAAAGTTTGTCATTCTCTCCTTTTAGTTCCTTGATTTGTTCTTTGTAGTCCTTGATTTCTTTGAGTATGTCTATGATTGTTCTTTTAAGATCTGTATCTTGGGTTACCTCCAGGGAGATCTCATTGTTGGAGTCTTCTATAGGACTGAGAGAGTTTGGTGGGGATTTATTATTTGCTTTTCCCATGTTGTTGTTTTTTACTTGTACTTTGGGCATGTGGGTTTGTTTTGTTGTACTCTGATGTGAAATTCAAGCATCTCTTCACTGTGTTGAAGGCTTACTTTACTTGTTTTCTTCGGGTGCCTTTGTTGTTTTCTTCTTGTTTATGAAGGGCTGGCTGGCCTATGTTTTAGGTTTTCTCTTTTTCTTGTGTATTAGAAGGTCCAGCTACCACTTTTCTTTCTGGTCTGAAGCTTCTCCAGAGATCGGAACACGTAACAAATCAGGTCAGCTAGCTGCTGAGCATGTTTGCTCGCTTGTTCTAGAAGCTTCCTGCTGGTCTGTTCCTTTATGTTGGCTGTGGAGTGGCAGGTTTGCTGTCTCTTCTGTTACCTTGTGCCTCGGAGTCACTACTGCTGCTCCCACTGGGTTGGCCACACCACAAATCACTTGGGGGGGGGGTGACATGGCTATCTCAGCCTGTGCACTGGTAACTGTTGGGTCACTGGGATGGCAACTGAAGATATTCAGTACACATGGCAAACACTTTACAGACCATTATCTTCTCAGCCCTAAGAGCATGGTATTTCTTTTGTTTCTTTTTATATATTTATTATTTTTTATGTGTATGAGTGTATTGTCTCCTTGTAGGTTGGTGCACCCATATTATGCAATGCTGCAGAGATCAGAAGACGGCGTTGGATTCCCCTGGAACTGGAATGACAGACAGTTCTTATCTGCCATGTGTGTGCTGGGAATTGAACCCGGGTCCTCTGCAAGAACAGTTGGTGGTCTTAACTGCTGAGCCATCTCTCCAACCCCTTCTTTTGTTTCTTGAAGACGATAACTTCCCCTTTCATTTTATACCATGTTACAACACAACCTAAGACCCTTGCCTACACGTAGCCATTCTCAGACTCCTCAATCAGCAGAACAGTGAGCCAGATAGACTTCAATTCTTTATAAATTGTTCAGTCTCTGGTATTTTGTTGTAGCAACAGAAAATGGACTAAGAGAGCGAGAGTAAAGGGCTCAGAGGCAGAAACTGCAATAGTCTCTGTGAGATGAAGAGCTGGACTGGGGATGGGTGTGGGGTGACCTTCTCTCAAAGAAATGGATTTGGTTTCTCAAGAAAGACCTCAATCCCTTTTTAAAAAACTTTTAAAATTTTATTTATTTTTAAAATTTTATTTATTTATGTGTATGAATGTACTGTCTGCATGTATGTTTGTGCACCCGTGTCGTGCAATGCTGTGGAGGTCAGAAGAGGGCGTCGGATTCCCCTGGACCTGGAGTTCTCCTGGAATTGGAGTTAAGGATGGTTCTTAGCTGCCATGTGGGTGCTGGGGATCAAACCCAGGTCCTCTGCAAGAGCGGTCGGTGCTCTTAACCACTAGGCCATCTCTCCAGCCCCAGACCTCAATCTCTTTTAAAGGCTCTGTCCGTTAACCCTTTACATTGGCAATCCAGTGCCAGCCTGTGTTGGGGCAAACTGTACTCAGAATGCAGTACATCTTAATATTGTAAAGAGAACAAATCTCAAATGCTTTCATCACAAAAAAAGTCAAGTGTTTGAGGTGATGGATTGGCCAATATTCTTTATTGATCCATCCCGCATTGAATTAAAACCATAATGTCACTTTGATCCCACAAATACTTAATGTTACGTATAAAATTTAAAATATAAAACACATAAAATAAAATATAAAACAACAGGGAAGATTCATTTTAATACTATCATTTCACATGTATTAATATGAAAAATAATGTCATAGCCAGAAAATGTTTTCTACTCCATCTTCCAAATCTGGTATGCATGGGTGGTCAGTACTAGGGATGAATGTACAACCTCCAGTGTGCTGGCACACACTCTTTCCCTGAGTTCCAGCCCTAGCCTTTGGTGTGCTTTTTGCACTTAACAGCACATCCAAGGAAATAAATACCAGATCTGTGTGTAGACTGCTGAACATTCAAATCGAAGAGAGTGATTTATATGCCTTAGAGATCCCATAGATACTTGAGTTTTCCAATAACAGAATCAAACGAGTTTCTAATTTCAGTTTACGTTGAATGAAATAAAAAAGATTCTTCGCTTGCACTTAGCCTTGGCTTTTTCCTTCCTGTGTAGCCTAGAGGGGCCTTGAATTCTTGATCATCCTGCCTCTGTTTCCCAAGTGTTAGGATGACATCGTGCACCTGCACTTGGCGCTTGACACACCTTAAGAGCTCAACAGCCACTTGTGACTGGGGTATGGCACCAGAGCAGACAGGTATAGAACATGAAACTCTTGATTTTTGGGTTTGGCCTTTGCCACACCTCCCATGTTGCACCATGCAAAGCCTTACCTGGTTCTGGTTACAAAGCTCACTTGAACAAGAGGAGGAGAGGGCTAGAACCCAGCATCCGTGAGGGGAAATGGGAGACTGGTTTAGACTGGGAGAGAGGTGATAAAGGCATTGAAAGCTTGGTTTTCTACATTTGCAGAAAAGGGAAGGATAGCCCTTTATTTGGAAAGAAGTGGGAGGAGCCAGCGAGATGTGGAGTATGAAGCTCCAGTGGAAGCAGATATAAGGATATAAGAGGATTGGGAGGCTTGAACCACTGCTCCAGGCCTGAAGCTCATCTTCTGTCACTGGCTGGGCACTGACAGCTTCTATGCTGTAACATGATTTTCATATTTATGGAGAGATAATCCTGCCTATGACAAAATACCAGGGATGAACAACTTAAAAGGAAGAAAGTTATTTTGGATGACTGTTTCAGAGACTTAAGTCCAAGGTTGCAATTTGTTTTTACTGCTTTTGGGATCATGGTGAGGCAGAATATTGTGGTGGGAGTAGTATGTGGTAGAATTGAGTTGCTTACCCTCTGGGGGAGATAGAGAAAGAGAGAGAGAGAGAGAGAGAGAGAGAGAGAGAGAGAGAGAGAGAGAGAGAGAGAGAATATACTCCCGTTACAGTTATAACCCAAAGTGACTTAATTCCCTAGTATGACTGCAGCCCCAGAAAATTCCACTACCTCCCAACAGCCAAAACTTCAGCACATGAGCCTTTGGGGGAATATTTGAGATCCAAACCATGAGATGTTGGAGTGCTGGAAGCTTCTGATAGCCCTTTAGTGAGGTGATAATCATTATTATAGATTTAATGCAATCCCAATCAAAATCCCCAAGAGTTTCTTCACAGGCTTGGAAAACAAAGTCCTTAAATTCATTTGGAAAAACAAAAGACCCTGAATAGCCAAAACAACCTTATATATAATTAACAATCTATATAAGTAAATGCCCTTTCTTTTTTATTTATTAATTTATATATATTTTTTATCAAATCTAGACCCATGTCCCCCACCCCATCTCCCCACCCCACCAGAGCTCATGCATTCTGCCAAACATGCTTTTCATCTCTTTCTCAGTCTTTTTCAATATTCTCCATGTGGAAGTTGACCGTTTTGAGCAGAAGTTTACTGTTTCACTAAGTTCTTCGATGCAGTCCTTTCTGTTGTTGTTGTTGCTGTTGTTTCCAATATGCATCACTCCTAACTGCTTGGACAAAAGCTCAAGGAGCTGTGCACAAGAAATACTTACAACTAGGTAATTGGCACCAGCATCCACAGATGAGGGATACCATTCATCGTTTGTTTTTCTGGGACTATGTTACTTCATTCAGCATGATGTCCTCTAGCTCCAGGCATTTTCCTGCAAAGCTTGTGATGTCGTCTTTCTTTACTGCTGCATAGAACTCCATTGTGTAGATGTACCACATTTTCTCTATCCACTCATCAGTTGAGGGGCATTTGGGTTGGTTCCAGCTCCTTGCTATTGTGAAGAGAGCTGAAATAAACATGGCCATGCATGTATCTCTATGGTGGGGTGAGTCTTGAGGGTACATGCCCAGGAGTGGTATGGCTGGGTCGGGTGGCAAGCTCATTCCAAGTCTTCCAAGGGTTCTCCACACTGCTTTCCATAGTGGCTGTATGAGTTTACATTCCCACCAGCAGTAGATGAGTGTTCCCCCTTCCCCACAACCTCTCTAGCACTTGGTATCATTTGTTTTCTTGATTCTAGCCAGTCTTATTGGAGTAAGATGACATCTTAAAGTGGTTTTGATTTGCATTTTCTTAATGATTAGTGATGGTGAACACTTCTTAAGGTGTTTCTCAGCCATCTCTAATTCGTCACCTGTGAAGTCTCTGTTCAGCTCTTTGCTCCATCTATTGAGTGGGTCACTTGTTTTCTTTCTTCTTTGTTTTTTGAGTAGTTTATATATTCTGGAAATCAATGCTTTGTCAGATGTATCTGTGGTGAAGGTTTCCTCCCACTCTGTGGGATTTCTCTTCACTTCCTTGGTTGTTTCTTTTGATGTACAGAAGCTTTTGAGTTTAATCAGGTCCCACTTGTCAATTGTAGACCTTAATTCTTGCACAGCTGCTGTCTGATTTAGGAAGTCTTTTCCTATGCCTATGTCTTGTAGTCTGCTGCCAACTTTTTCTTCTATTGCCTTCAGAGTTTGGGGTTTCACATTGAGGTCTTTGATCCATTTGGAGTTGACTTTTGTACAGGGCGAGAAGTAGGGGTTTAATTTCATTCTTCTACAAGTGGTGATCCAGTTTTGCCAACACCACTTGCTGAAGATGCTGTCTTTTCTCCATTGTGTCTTCTTGGCCCCCTTGTCAAATATGAGATGGCTGACGTATGTTCTCAGGTTTGGATCTTCAGTTTTGTTCCATTGGTCAACAGGTCTGTTTTTGTGCCAGTACCAGGCTGTTTTTATGACTATAGCCCTGTAGTATAGTTTGAAGTCTGGTATAGAGATGCCCCCTGTGTAGCTCTTTTTAGTCAGGGTTGTTTTGGCTATTCAGGGTCTTTTGTTTTTCCAAATGAATTTAAGGACTTTTTTTTCCAAGCCTGTGAAGAAACTCTTGGGGATTTCGATTGAGATTGCATTAAATCTATACAAGAGTTTGGGTAGAATGGACATTTTTACAATGTTAATTTTCCCAATCCATGAGCATGGGAGGTTTTTCCATCTTCTTATGTCTTCGTCAATTTCTTTCTTTAAGGGTTAAAATTTTTGTTGTAGAGCTCTTTTGGTGTCTTTTGTTAGGTTTGTTCCTAGGTATTTTATTGTTTTTGAGGCTATTGTGAGTGGGAAGGTCTCCTTGAATTCTTTCTCCAGTTGCTTGTTGTTGGTGTAAAGAAAGGCCATTGATTTTTTTAGGTTAATTTTGTATCCTGCCACTTTGCTGAAGCTGTTAATCATTTCTAGGAGTTTTCTGGTAGAGGTTTTAGCATCCTTTATGTAAACAATCATATCATCAGCAAATAGGGATAGCTTGACTTCCTACTTTCCAATTAGTACTCCTTTAATTTCCTTTTCTTGCCTTATTGCTCTAGCAAGTATTTCAAGCACTAGGACTTTAAGCATGAAAGGATGCTGGATTTTGTCAAAGGTGTTTTCAGCATCAATTGAGATGATGGTGTGGTTTTTGTCTATCATTCCATTTATGTTTGACGATGTTTATTGATTTTTGTATGTTGAACCATCCCTGCATCTCTGGTATGAATCCAACTTGGTCATGATGGATGAAATGTTTTATAGAATTATGCTGTGAAACCATCTGGGCCTGGGCTTTTTTCAGTTGGGAGGTTTCTTATTAAATCTTCAATTTCTTCATGTATTATGGGTCTGTTTATGCTGTTGATCTCTTCTTGGTGATTCCTAGGATTTCAGTTATTCATCCATTTCTTCTAGGTTTTCAAACTTGGTAGAGTATAGGTTTTTGAAGTATTCCCATATGATTTTCTGGATCTTTTCATTGCCTGTTGTGATATTTCCCTTTTCTTTTTTTTATATTTTTTATTTATTTTCACATGTGTATGAATGTATTGTCTACATGTGGGTCTGTGCACTCCTGTCTCGCAATGCCACAGAGGTCAGAAGACGGTGTCACATTCCCCTGGAACTGGAGTTAAAGATAGTTTTCAGCCGCCATGTGGGTGCTGGGGATCGAACCCAGGTCCTCTGCAAGAGCAGTCAGTGCTCTTAACTGCTAGGCTATCTCTCCATCCCTGATATTTCCCTTTTCATCATGGACTGTATTGATTTGGAGTTGTTCCTTCTTTCTTTTGGTTAACTGGGCTAGAGGTCTGTTCTATTTTGTCTTCCATTGCTGTGACAAAACACTCTGACCAACACCAATTTGGGGAGGAAAGGGTTTATTCAGCTTACATCTCCTGGGTCACAGTTCATCACTTAAGGAGCCTAAGGCAGGAATTCAGGGCAGGAACCTGGAGGCAGTAGCTGAAGCACAGGCCATGGAGGAATGTTGTTCACTGGCTTGCTCCCCTGGCTCATGCCCAGCCTGCCTTCTTATACGTACACAACAACCTGCCCAGGGTGGTACTACTCATTGTGGGCTGGGCCCTCCCACACTGCTCGACACTCAGACAATACTCCACAGATGTTGCCACAGGCCAGTATAATGGAGCCAATTCCCCAATTGAGGCTCCCTCAACCCAGGTGTGTCAAGTTGACACTAAAGCTATCTAGCACAATTGACCCCTTGTCAACTTGACACACAAAACACATTGCTATTAAACCACCAACTTTCCAGTTCTTATCCCCAAAGTATGAAGTTAACATTAATCACAACCTAAGACAGTACAACCTTAAAAGCCCCACAGTCCTTAAAATGTCCAAACCCTTAAAAGTTCGGTCTCTTAAAAGTCTCTTAACTGTGGGCTGCTGTAAAATCCAAAACAAGTACTGTCTTATTTCAAAGGGAAGAATCAGGCACTCTTGAAGAAAACCTAAGTCCAGCAAAGTAGCTCAAGGCTGGACACCTGGGACTCACTCACGATCTTCTGGGCTCCAAAGGGTTTCAGCAGTTCCCCCTCTCCGATTCTGCCATCTGTGGCACACACAGCTCATCTCACAGGCCCAGGCCAACTCCATTTCACACCTGCTGCTGCTCTTGGTGGTCGTCCCATGGTCCCGGCATCTCCAAAACCTGGGGTCGCCACTGAAACTGAGGCAGCACCTTCACCAATGGTCTCTTCTGACCTCTCCTGGTGCAAAGCCTCAGCTTCTCTCCATGACCTCTGCAATCCTGGGGTCACCACTGCAACCGAGGTGCACTTCCACCAATGGTCTTTCCTGACCTCTCACAGTGCCAAGCCTCAGCTGCTCTCTGTGACCCCCTCAAATTTCAACACTGGAACCATATAGGAGACTCTTACACGTTACCAAGTCCTGCTTCTGGCTCAAGATGGACGCTCAGGCTCCTTCTGGATCATAGCTTCTGTGTGCTGACCCTGAAGAAATTCTTCCCAGAAGATTTCACCACAGTGATGCTGGTCTCTTGTTGCTTACAGCTGATTTTTCAGCCCCAGCTAACCAGCACCAGTTGTCCCAGTAAAGCACAGGGTTCACTTCAGGTTCTGGTCTCTTGTTACTTACAGCTGATTCTTCGCCCCAGCTGACCAGAACCCACAGATTACACAGTACTGAAGATCTCTTCTTCCCTTTGAAACTAGAAACTTCACAAGCCAGGCTTCCATCTTCTACAACTCCTTCAGCAAAACTGCTCCAAGCTTCACAGCAATGATCTTTAGGCATTCAATGATCTTCCCAGCCCAAAGTTCCAAACACCTCCACAATCCTTCACCAAAACACTAAGGTCAGATCTGTCATAGCAATACCCCCCTCCTGGTACCAATTTCTGTTCTAGTTTGTCTTCCATTGCTGTGACAAAACACTCTGACCAACACCAATTTGGGGAGGAAAGGGTTTATTCAGCTTACATCTCCTGGGTCACAGTTCATCACTTAAGGAGCCCAAGGCAGGAACTCAGGGCAGGAACCTGGAGGCAGTAGCTGAAGCACAGGCCATGGAGGAATGCTGTTCACTGGCTTGCTCTCCTGGCTCATGCCCAGCCTGCCTTATTATACAGTACACAACAACCTGCCCAGAGTGGCACCACTCATTGTGGGCTGGGCCCTCCCACACTGCTCAACACTCAGACAATACTCCACAGATGTGGCCACAGGCCAATCCAATGGATTTTTTTAAATTACTTTTATTGATGAATGTGTATTTCATTCATTATCTTCAGTCTATTTATTAATTCTACACCATTTTGAAAATTGAACTCACATAAGAAAGTTGTATATTACATGAAAACATGTATTGGAGGGATCATTCCTCAAAATCCATATGTAATGTATCAAAGCCATATACAGGAAACCCACAGCCAATATCCTCCTAAATGGGGAAATGACAGAGAACATTCCTTTAAAGGTAGGAACTTGGCAAGGCTGACCCCCTGTCACAACTCCTCTTCAATATAGTGCTTGAAACACTTGCTAGAGCAATAAGGCAAGAAAAGGATTTAAAGGAGTACTAATTGGAAAAGAGGAAGTCAAACTATCTCTGATGATATGATTGTTTAATTAGGGATGAAAAACCACCAGAAAAACTCCTAGAAACGATTAACAGCCTCAGGCAAAGTGGAAGGATACAAAATTAACCTAAAAAAATCATGGCCTTTCTTTACACCAACAACAAGCAACTGAGAAAGAATTCAAAGAGACCTTCCCACTCCAATAGCCGCAGAAAAAAAACAATAGATACCTAGGAACAAACCTAACCAAAGAAACCAAAGCACTCTACAACAAAAATTTTAAACCCTTAAAGAAGAAATGGAAGAAGACCTCAGAAGATGGAAAAACCTCCCATGCTCATGGATTGGGAAAATTAACATTGTAAAAATGTCCATTTACCAAAACTGTCTGTATAGATTTAATGCAATCCCAATCAAAATCCCCAAGAGTTTCTTCACAGGCTGGAAAGCAAATGTTCTTAAATTCATTTGGAAAAACAAAAGACCCCGAATAGCCAAACAACCCCTGAGTGAAAAAGCTACACAGGGGGGATCTCTATACCAGACTTCAAACTATAATACAGGGCTATAGTCATAAAAACAGCCTGTACTGGACACAAAAACTGTTGACCAATGGAACAAAACCGAAGATTCAAATCTGAGCACATACAATTTCAGCCATCTCATATTTGACAAGGGGGGCCAAGAAGCCACAATGGAGAAAAGACAGCATCTTCAGCAAGTGGTGTTGGCAAAACTGGATCACCACTTGTAGAATGAAATTAAACCCCTACTTCTCGCCCAGTACAAAAGTCAACTCCAAGGGATTAAAAACCTCAAAATGAAACCCCAAACTCTGAGGCGATAGAAGAAAAAGTTGGCATCAGACTAAAGACATAGGCGTAGGAAAAGACTCCTAATCACAGCAGCTGCACGAAAGAATAAGGTCAACAATTGGCAAATGGGACCTCAACAAACTCAAAGCTCTGTACATCAAAAGAAACAATCAAGGAAGTGAGAGAAATCCCACAGAGGGGGGAGGAAACCTTAACTGCAATACATCTGACAAAGCATTGATCCCAGAATATATAAACTACTCAAAAAAAACAAGAAAAAGAAAACAAATGAACCCCTCAATAGATGGAAGCAAAAACTGAACAGAGACTTCCAGAGGAGGAATTAGAGATGTCTGAGAAACACCTCAAGAACTGTTCAACATCACTAATCATCAAGGAAATGCAAATGAAAACCACTTTAAGATATCATCTTACTCCAATAAGACTGGCTAGGATCAAGAAAACAAAGTGATACCAAGTGCTGAGAGGTTGTGGGAAAGGGGAACACTCATCACTGCTGGTGGGAATGTAAACTCGTACAGCCACTATGGAAAGCGTATGGAGAACCCTTGGAAACTTGGAATGAACTTGCCCACCGACCCAGCCATACCACTCCTGGGCATGTACCCTCAAGACTTACGCCACCACAGAGATACATGCACGGCCATGTTATTTAAGCTCTCTTCACAATAGCAAGGAGTCTGGAACCAACCCAATGCCCCTCAACCGACGAGTGGATAGAGAAAATGTGGTACTCTACCACAATGGAGTTCTATGCAGCAGTAAAGAAAGACAACATCAACGAGCTTTGCAGGAAAATGGGCCAGAGCTAGAGGACATCATGCTGAGTGAAATAACACATCCCAGAAAAACAAACCACATGGTATCCCTCATCTGTGGATGTCTAGTGCCAATTACCCAGTTGTAGTAATTTCGTGGTAGGTAGGCCCTCTGCCTTTGTTAGTGTAAAGTCAGTTGTGTGCATAAATCTAAAAGAAAAACAACAACAACAACAACAACAAAACAACATAAAGGAATGCACAAACACTGACTGAAAACTGAAACAAAAAAGACTGAGAGAAAGATGCAGGGCATGTAGCCAGAATATATAATCTTGGGTTGGGGTGGGGGTAAAGGAAAGGGTAATATTGTTTAAATAGAACTGAAAATGATGGTATGAACAATACATAAAACATCAATAAAAGTATATTAAAAAATAACACAGCATAAACCAAACCAAAAAAAAAAAAAAAAAAAAAAAAACAAAAGAAAACAACAGCTCTACCAATCTATAAAAGGAAAATGAATTTTTTTTGTTTGTATAATCTCCAATGTTTATTCTTTTGACTTTTTCTGTATTAATAAGAATATTTGTTTTATGAACTTGAAAAATCTCAATACAATCATGTAATTAAATGTATACATTATGATATCATTGAAAGCTAAGACACATTTCTATATAAATTATAGGCACAGTATATTGATTCATACAGAAAAAGAAACATAATCATAATGTCAGACACCAAATGTCTCTGCCAATTAATGACAGGATACAAAATAAATTCAGAGGCCAAACTAGAAACCTCCAGCTAGGTGGAAAACTCCCCTCTCCTCCATCAAACCTCGTACAAACTGATTGCTTTCACCAAATGTATCTGAATTACTTGTCTTCTTTCTAGCAAAAGGAATGAGACTTGTTTGTCTTGAAAATGGAAGTAAAAGGCTTTAGAGCAATTGTTTTTGTAATTAATAGCTAATCTGTTTCCCTGTTACTACACAAGATACAAAGAGAGAAGTCAGAGGAGGAAGAACATTTGCTAAGATACCTCAGCTCTAAACACCAAATAAACATATTGATTTAAGGTTTTCCTTTTTAAATTGCCAAAAGTTGAATCATAAAAAATGATCCAAGACTTCATCATGCAACATTTTATTTATTTATTTATTTATTTATTATTTTTTATTTTATTATTTATTTTGGTATTTTTTGAACAGGGTCCACCTGTCAGTATCCCACGCTGTCCTGCGAACTGCAACTTGCACGAACCCCCCCGGCCATGCGCCCCGTGAACTCCAAAGATCCGCCTGCCTCTGCCTCCTGATCTAGGATTAAATTTGGTGTGGGCCACCCAATTCTCCCACTAGACCATCAACATTTTAATGATTTTTTTTCTATGATATTATTTTTCTGACTTCTTTTTTTTTTTTTTGATATTTTTAGCTTATTTAACTCTCATTGAAGTCTTGTTCAGCTCTTTGCCATCTTTTTTGAGTGGGTCACTGTTTTCTTTCTTCTTTGTTTTTTGAGTATATTTATATATTCTGGAAATCAATAGCTTTTGTCAGCTGTTTCTGCAGTGAAAAGGTTTCTCCCACTCTTGGGATATTCTCTTCACTTCCTTGATTGTTCTTTTGTGTACAAAAGCTTTTGAGGTTTATCAGGTCCCATTTGTCAATTGTAGACCTGACTTCTGCACAGCTGCTGTTGATTTAGGAAGGTCTTTTCCTATGCCTATGTGCTTGTAGTATGCTGCCAACTTTTTTCTTCTATTGCCTTCAGGTTGGGGTTTCACGTTGTGAGGTCGTTAATCAACTGGAGTGACTTCTGTCGGGAGCAGAGGGAGGGTTTAATTTCATTCTTCTACAGTGGTGATCCGAAATTTTGCCAACACCACTGCGGAAGAGCTGTCCTTTTCTCCAGTGTCTTCTGGGCCTCCTTGGCAAATATGAGAATGGCCCCAATTGTATGGGCTCAAATTTGGATCTTCAGTTTTGTTGTTCATTGGCAACAGGTCTGTTTTGGAGCCAGACCAAGCCTGTTGTTATTACTATAGCCTTGTTGTGTAGTTGTAAGTCTGGTATAGAATCTCCCCTGTGTAGCTTTTTTCAACTCAGGGTGTTTCTGGTTATTCAGGGTCTTTTGTTTTTCCAAACAATAAGGACTTTTTTCCAAGCCTGTGAAGAAACTAAAACTGGGGATTTCTAATTTTTTTGGGGGATTGCATAAAATCTATACAAAGAGTTTGGGTAGAATAGACATATTATTTTTTTGTCTCTTTTCGAGACGGGTCTCCCTGTAGCCCAGCTTCCTGGAAATCACCTTGTAGACCAGGCTGGCCTTTGAACTCACAAAGATCTGCCTGCCTCTGTCTCCCAAGTGTAGGATTTAAAGGCGTGTGGCACACAATTTTATATAATTAAATTTTCCCAAGCCATGATCATGGGAGCTTGTCTTCCATCTTCGGAAGTGTCTTCTTCAATGTTCTTTCTTTAAGGGTGTTAAAATTTTTTTGTTAGGAGATTCTTTGGTGTCTTTTGTTAGGTTTGTTTCCCAGGTTTTACTTGTTTCTGAGCATTGTGAGTGGGAAGGATCCTTGAATTCTTTCCTCAGTTGCTTGTTGTTGGTTTTTTGTAAAGAACTATGATTGTTTATTAATTTTGTATCCTGCCACTAACTCTACTCCTGAGTTTTCTAGATGGATTTTTTAGCATCTCTTAGGTAAACATATCATATATCAGATAAAAGGGATAGCTTGACTTCCTTCTTTCCAATCGTTACTCCTTTAATTTCCTTTTCTGCCTTATTGACTTGGCAAGCATTTCAAGACGTATATTGAAGAGAGTGTGACAAGGGGCAGCACTGCCGATTCCTACCGTTAAGGGAATGCTTCTGTCAATCTCCCATTTAGGAGGATATTGGCTGTGAGGTTTCCTTGTATATGGCGTTTATTTACATTGAGGAATGATCCCTCCAATCCATTCCCTCTAGGACTTTAAGCGAAGGGATGCGGATTTTGTCAAGGCTTTTTCCGTGTCAATTGAAATGTAATGGTGTTGATGTTTTGTTCTTCAGTCCCATTTATGTGTTGATGATATTTATTGATTTTCATATGATTGAACTGATCCCTGCATCTCTGGTATTGAATCCACTTGCTCCATGATGGATGATCTTCTTGAGTTGGTGTCGATGTATCAATTGCAGTATCGCTGTTTTAGAATTTTGGCATCTGTGTTCATTAGAGTGGGTCGTAGTTCTCCTTTTTGGTTGTATCTTTGCCTGGTTTTTGGTACATAGAGTGATGCTGGGCTATTACCATAGAAGGAATTGCACAAGAAAAAAATTCCCTCTGTTTGATCCTTCTAAACAATTTCAAGTAATAATGGTTGTAGGTCTTTTGGCACCCAATTTTTATGAAGTTACCAAGAAACTGTCTGGGCCTGGACAATTTTTTAGTTTATTACATCTTCATGTCGTCATATATTTTTTCATTCTTCATATACTATGGGTCTGTTTAAGCTGACAATCTCTTCTTGGTTGAGCTTGGTGATTCCCACATTTAGATATTTCATCTATTTCTTTTTAGGGTTTTTCAAACTTGGTAGAGATAGGTTTTTGAAGTATTCCCATATGATTTTTGTGGATCTTTTAATTGATTGTTTGTATTGTCCATTCAGTTCCAGGAGCTTTTATTCCTTCTTTATCATCAATTTTTTGTTATTTGTGGAGTGTTTCTTCTGTGTCCCAGTCTGTGGTTGATTTGGAAAATGTTCTGTAGGGTGCTGGAGTAGAAAGTGTGTATGTCTGTGTATAGGGTGGACAAATTCCCCAATCAAAAGACATAGACTGGTGAGATTGGGTTATGAGACACAGAATCCTTGTATATGCTGCTGACAAGAAAACATCTTACTCTCAAGGACAGGCACCACCTAAAGTGAAAGGACTGGGAAAAAAAATATCCAAGCGAAATGGTACCAAAAGACAAGCAGGTGTTGGCTCTTCTAATACAGACAAAATAAGACCTTCAACAGTAACAGTATCAGAAGGAACAAAGAAGCAATAAACATTTTGTCAAAGGAACAATTCACCAAGAAAATTGCACAATTATGAATATATACGCACAACAACTCGGTTTTGCACAAACTTTATAACGACACTTCTCCAGGACCCAAGTCAACACTAACCCCATACACACAAGAGGGGACTTCACTATCCCACTGAGTCCTTGGACAGGTCAGCACAACAAAGAAATAAACAGAGAGACATCTGAATCTGAACGTATAATACACCCCAATGGACCTCATAGACCTAACACAATATTCACGCCTTATACCAGAGAATATACTTTCACTCAGCACCCCACAGAACATTCTGCCAAAATGCGACCCACAATACTGGGAGCACAGAAAGGAAACCTCCACACCATACAAATAGATTTGTAATAGTTTATGCATCTATCAGACCACAGCATAAAACTCACAATCACACCAGGATAAGCCCTACTGCCTACCAAAATAATGGAGCACTAACATACACACTTTTGAATAATGAATGGGTCAAGAAGAGATAAAGAAAGAAATAAAAGCATCCTGGAACGAATGACAAAGATAATTACACACAACAAAACCTATGGGATATTTAAAGCAGTCCTAAGAAGGATATTTATAGCCCTGGTTGCTACATTAGAAAAACAAGAAAGATCACAATGTGAATGATCTATAACTACTGCAGCTCAAAGCAAGTGAGAAGCAACATGATGAACCCAAATGCAACGACAGGAAAAAAAAAACAAAATCAGACGCAGAATTCATGAATAGAAACAAAGAAAACAATTACAAAAAAATCACATGAATCCAAAGTTGGTTCCTTTGAAAGAAATAAACAAAATAACAGACCTTGTGCTGGACGGCTTTAGCGTCAACTTGACACACCTTGGTTGAGGGAGCCTCAATTGGGGAATTGGC
>VZQC01012819.1:450616-696961 GCA_009823505.1 Rhizomys pruinosus
TAGGGATAGTTTGACTTCCTCTTTTCCAATTAGTACTCCTTTAATATCCTTTTCTTGCCTTATTGCTCTAGCAAGTGTTTCAAGCACTATATTGAAGAGGAGTGGTGACAGGGGGCAGCCTTGCCAAGTTCCTACCTTTAAAGGGAATGTTTCTGTCATTTCCCCATTTAGGAGGATATTGGCTGTGGGTTTCCTGTATATGGCTTTGATTACATTACATATGGATTTGAGGAATGATCCCTCCAATACATGTTTTTCATGTAATATACAACTTTCTTATGTGAGTTCAAATTTTCAAAATGGTGTAGAATTAATAAATTAGACTGAAAGATAATGAATGAAATACACAATTCATCAATAAAAGTATTTAAAAAAAAGAAGTGTTCAACATCATTAATCATTAAGGAAATGCAATTCAAAAACACTCTAAGATATCATCTTACTCCAATAAGACTGGTAGGATCAAGAAAACAAATGACACCAAGTCCTGGAGTGGTTGTGGGGAAAGAGGAACACTCATCCACTGCTGGTGGGAATGTAAGCTCATACAGCCACTATTGGAAAGCAGTGTGGAGAACCCTTGGAAGACTTGGAATGAACTTGCCACCTGACCCAGCCATACCTCTCCTGGGCATGTACCCACAGGACTCATCTTACCACAGAGATACATGCACAGCCATATTTATCGCAGCTCTCTTCACAATAGCAAGCAGCTGGAACCAACCCAAGTGCCCCTCAACTGATGAGTGGATAGAGAAAATGTGGTACATCTACACAATGGAGTTCTATGCAGCAGTAAAGAAAGATGACATCATGAGCTTTGCAGGTAAATGGCTGGAGCTAGAGGACATCATGCTGAGTGAAGTAACACAGTCCCAGAAAAACAAAGGACGAATGGTATCCCTCATCTGTGGATGCTAGCGCCAATTACCTAATTGTATGGCAAACTGAGTAATGTCAATGTGATCCGAAAACAACTGTGCTCTTATATTGTGAATCCTTTAAAATATAATAAATAAATAAAAAAAAAAAAAAACAAGGGCTGGAGAGATGGCCTAGTGATTGGGAGCTCCAAGTGCTCTTGCAGACAATACATTCATACACTTAAAAAATAAATAAAAATTGGGCTGGAGAGATGGCCTAGCATTTAAGAGCACCGACTGCTCTTACAGAGGACCTGGGTTCGATTCCCCAGCACCCACATGGCGGCTGAGAACCATCTGTAACTCCAATTCCAGGAGAACTCCAGTTCCAGGGGAATCCGACGCCCTCTTCTGACCTCCGTGGCATTGCACAACATGGGTGCACAGACCTACATGCAGACAATGCATTCATACACATAAATAAATAAAAAAAATTAAAAAATAAATAAAAATTAAAAAAAAATAAAGGCAGTATAAAGGAAAGGGGAAAAAGATGGTTCCCTACATTTTTACTGAAAAGCAGTGAAAAGGAATTAAATTAATATAAATAACAAATATAGACCAGATGTATAAAAGAAGTTATTTATTTATTTATTTTTATTTTATGTGTATGAGTGTTTGCCTGTATGTATGTAAGTGCACCCATGTGTGCAGTGCCTGTGGAGGCCAGAAGAGGGTGTTAGCTCTCCTGGAACTGGAGTCAAGGATGGCTGTAAGCCCCCATGTGGGTGCTGGGAACCAAACTTGAGTCCTCTGCAAGAGCAGCCAGTGCTCTTTACAACTGTGCCATCTCTCCAGCCCCCAAGAACATTTTCGACTTGGAGATTTTTTAATTTAACATTTATAAATCGATCCATTACCTCACCACAGGACCATCTTAAAAATGTCTAAAAATAGCTATCACATAGGCAGTGGTAGCTAACCACAATATTTTTCCACAGCCTAAATGGACCTCCCTGGTGTTTATTTTATAACTGTTGTTCTCTCCAAAAACTTTGAGGAGATGTTACTTCCTGGCAAGGTCTGTGAGCCGACCTTGAAAGTAGGAAGCCCCACTTCTCTTGGGAGTCAAGTTGTTGAGGCTCTCCTCTGCCTACTGTCTCCAATTCCCAGGTTTGTTGAGTCAGAATGCCCCTTTGGAGAGCAGTGTAGCAGATTTAGCCTGGGAGGTAACCCCTTCTTGTGATTTCTGATTCTGGAAGACTGTGAGGGCCAGGCCTGGTGGTGGCCCAGCTGCACTGACTTACTCAGTTGATCACACTGAGTTTCAGGGGTTCTCCTCCCACTTGAATGTGGAGTGCTCTGGAGGTGTTCTTATCTAATGTAACTTATCCTACTCATCTTTTGGCTTGACAGTTTTGTTTGTTTTTCCCTCATCAATGTAGTCCTACTTAAAAAAAAAAAAATCAAACAACCTCTGGGGCTGGAGAGATGGCTCAGTGGTTAAGAGCACCATCTGCTCTTGCAGAGGACCCAGGTTTGATTCCCAGCATCCACATGGCGGCTAAGAACCGTCTTTAACTCCAGTTCCAGGGGAAGGGGAATCTGATGCCCCAGCACCCACATGGCAGCTAAGAACCGTCTTTAACTCCAGTTCCAGGGGAAGGGGAATCTGATGCCCTCTTCTGACCTCTGTAGCATTGCAAGATATGAGTGCACCAACCTACATGCAGACAGTACATTCATATACATGAAAATAATAAATAAAAAAGCATTTTAAAAAAGTGCCAACTGTTGCCCACTGTTAAAAAAACAACCTCAATGTTTCTAGTCTCTGGCAATATCCTTCTGTGATATGATTTCTAACTATACTGTACATTTAGTCTTTAAAGATTTGTGTATGTGCGCGCGCGCGCGTGTGTGTGTGTGTGTGTGTGTGTGTGTGTGTGTGTGTGTGCACGCGCGTGACATTTTTGCAGGTGCCTGTGAAATTTTTGCAGGTTCCTGAGGAGGCCAGAAGAGGCCATTGGAGCCCCTGGGGCTGGAGTTACAAGAGGTTGTGAGCTGCCCCATGTGTGTACTGGGAACCAAACTCAGGCCCTCTGTAAGAGCAGAAAGCACTCCTAACCATTGAACTACACAGCCCCCACAGAGTTATTCTTTCCCCACACAATATGCTTTATGCTCCATGATGGGATGTCAATTTTTATATATTCATCTTAGAACCAGTTACCCTACTAATAACAGTGGGACAGTAAGTGCTATGTTGTTAAGAACAATGCATTCAGGTGTGGTGGCTTATAACTTTAATCCCAGCACTTGGGAAGCAGAGGCAGGTGGATCTCTGTGAGATGGAACGTAGCCTGGTCCACACAGGAAGTTACAGGCCAGCTGAGGGCTACAGGGAGACCCTGTTTCAAACAAGGAAAAAAGAGAACAATGTAAAATATTTGTGTGTGTTTCAGTGACATGGGAAGTCAAGAGCTGTATGGCTGTGAAGGCTTGCTGTTTACAGAGCCCTTGTCCTCTCCTCCTCCTTTCCCTCCCCCCCCCTCACTTTTCTGTCCCTGTCCTTGTTCCTCTTCCTTTCCCCTTTCTCTTCTTCTTCCCCTCTCCCTCCTCTCCCTCTCTTTCCCTCTCTCCTCTTTCTTATCTAAATGTGCTAAGGTCGCTGGTCTCCCTCAACTGTAGGCAGTGCTGGCTTTGTGGAGGTGTGTCTGTACAGTCACACAGGCCCATGATAGGAGATGCCCACCCAGCACATCACTTATGGTTCTATTATCCCTATTTTGAAACTCCTGGTATATTGAAAAAAGACTCCGTTTCTTCACGGACACTGCATGACACCACCTGAGTATCTCATCCACCCCACAGGCTTGTGTCCAGCAGAGAGCCTGGTCCTTGATATTTCTTTAACCTTCTAACCTTATGCATTCTTCATCCCAGTTAAAAGCTGATCGCGTGTACTGTTTTGCAAGCTGAGGTGGTGATGCTGGGTGGGTTCGGGGAGTGCGTGCTCCTTGGTCAGCTGTTCTCCTCCCTGCTGCTCTTGTATTCGTAGGGTAGGTGTTGGCCGGCCATGCAGCACACAAAACTCCTATACCCCTGTGTTTGTCTAGCTGGTTCCCATTCCTTGGAATACCCATTTTGCCCTGTCTACCTGGTGAGTTCCTACTCAATTCAAAATTTGCTTTATGGGGCTGGAGAGATGGTTCAGTGGTTCAGAAGGTTCTGCTCTTGCAGACGACCCAGCTTCAGTTCCCAACACACACATGGCAGCTAACAACCATTCTTTACTCCAGTTACAGAAGATCATCTGATGCCCTTTTCTGGGCTCTGGCATTACATGCATGTGGTGCCCTTACATACATGCAGGCAAAATACTCATATAAATAAAAATTAATCGATCATCAGTCAATCAAGCAACCAATCAATCAAAAATTTGCTTTAGCCATCACCTTTAGAGAGCTCTCCTTGGTCTTTTAAGGAAGAGAAAAGGGACTTGCTTTTATTTTTTATTTCAAGTCTCCAATACGAATGTGTGTGCGTGTGTGTGTGTGTGTGTGTGTGTGTGAAGGTGGGCACATGCATGTCATAGTGTGCATACATGTGGCAGTCAGAGGACAACCTTGGCCATCAGAGCTTGCCTTTCACCTTGTTGGTGATGTGCTGTTGTTTTTCTTCTGTGTATGCCCGGCTGGCCCATGGGCTTCTAGGGATTCTGCTGTCCCACCTTCCAGCTCCCTGTAGGAGCCCTGGGGTTACATATGCTCCCACTACACGTCTTTCATATGGGTTCTGGGGGATTCAAACTCAGGTCTTCAGGGTTGCACAGGCAAGTGCTTTTACCCACTAACCCATCCTTAGACCTCCATATAAATTTAATCTCTTTCCCTTCGATTGATGGCTTCCGACCTATTTGTGTGTGTGTGTGTGTGTGTGTGTGTGTGTGTGCATTTAGTATTTTTTTCCTGTGACACCCTTGAAAGCCTTAAAATACTAAAAACACATTCATTAAACAAGTCAGGGATAATTGCAACGCAATCACTGCTGCGGTAGGACTGGGTCTCACAGCAATGATAAAGCTTCTGCTGTTGCTATGTTATCTCTTGTTCTCCCTCTAATACTAGTTTCCTGTTCTTAGTATGTGCTCTTGTGTCTCTTGTGTGTTTTATTTTCTTATGCTCCAATCAACATCAAGTCATCTTAGCCAGCTTTCCCCTTCCAAGTGATGCATTCAGGTCTACGCTCCATTGAATCGACACTGTTAATATGCATATTCCATTAGAACAAAAATATATCTGAGCCCTTGATTGAAATTCAGAAGCCCAATGTGATCACCAGGATCAGTCACACAGGTTGTTAACTGCACTAAAGTGCTCAGTTGAAGGGGTTAAGGGGCATCAGTGCTTGGTAGGCTGTGCCCTTCTGGACTGCATCTGGCTAGAAGGCATTTAGGCTGGTGATGATTGGGCTCTGGGCATCCTGGTGCCAGGACAGGACAGTGGGTGAACCAATGAGGAGCAAGGGGTGGATTCTACATCCCCTTCTTCCAGACCAGTGCTAGACAACAGAGCTATATATATGGGATAAATCATAAAGCAAACAAGAGACTCTGCTGATAGTGTGCAGTGTGACTTGGGTCTAGTTCACGGCATTGTTAAAAAGCTTTTTCCAGGGCTGGAGAGATAGACTAGCGGTTAAGAGCACCAACTGCTCTTGCAGAGGACCTGGGTTCGATCTCCAGCACCCACGTGGAGGCTAAGAACCGTCTGTAACTCCAATTCCAGGAGAACTCCAGTTCCAGGGGAATCTAAGACCCTCTTCTGACCTCCGCAGCATTGCACAACACGGGTGCACAGAACTACATGCAGACAGTACACTCATACACGTACAAAAAAAAAGCGTTTTCCAGTCACATATGCTGGCCCATAAACATGGTGTCTGACATACTAAATAGGACATGGAAAATTGTAGCTGTTCTCTCTACTCCTCAACCTCCTTCCAGCCCATACAAGTCATACACAGCCCTGGATCCTTCATATCTGTAGAAGTTCCCAGAAATCTGTGGCAGGGCATCAAATTCTAGGCGTCGACACCCTGTGTATCAAATCTGTGAAGTCTCATTCCCTGATGTGTTTCCTGCACAGTCCGTAGGGTAGGGGTGAACATAGCCCCAGAAATGAATACCATTAGTCACTTCTCTCATTACAACGATAAAATATTTGACAAGAAATAACCTAAGGGAACAGGATCTATTTCCGTTCATAGTTTGAGGGGATTCAGTCCATCCTGGGGGTGGTGGGAGTACTCTCTGTATTGGCAGCAGGAGTGTGAGGCTGCCCACATCCTGGAGGATCAGGAAGCAGAGAAAAGGAAATGTTGGCTCTCAGCTGACTCCACACCCCTCATTATTGAATCCCAAGACACTGGGATGCTGCCGCCCACATTCAGAATATGTCTTCCCTCATCAGTTAATCCTCTCTGGGAACTCCCTCACAAACACACCCAGGGGTGAGTTTTCCAAGCTGACTCTAAATCCAGGGAAGTTGATAACGAAAATCCACCATGTGAAGCACCCGCTGGGAATTTGAAAATCTGAGGGAGGAAAGTTGTCAGGGTGGTCACCTTGTCAAATCTCATCTGTGAAGGGGTAATGGGGATGGAGGGAGGGGCTACACAGTCAGCCACTGATGGAAGAGCAGACGACACCCAGCATAAGGCTGCTACTGTCAGCCCCATGACCTCATGTGACAGTTCATATGAACTGTCCACCTGACAGAATCTAGAATAACCTGGGACCTCAACCTCTGGACATGCCTGTGGGGGACTGTCTTGAATACATTTAAAAAATTTTTTTTTAATTTTATTTATTTCTGTATGTGTATGAATGTACTGTCTGCATGCAGGTTTGCGCACCCATGTGGTGCAATGCCGCGGAGGTCAGAAGAGGGCATCGGATTCCCCTGGAACTGGAGTTCTCCTGGAATTGGAGTTTCAGACGGTTCTCGGCTGCCATGTGGGTGCTGGGGATCGAACCCGGGTCCTCTGTAAGAGCGGTCGGTGCTTTTAACTGCTAGGCCATCTCTCCAGCCCCCTGTCTTGACTACATTAATTGATGTGGCAAGACCCATCTTTTCTTAACAAATATATTATTATTTTTATTTCATGTGTATGAGTGTATTGTCTGCATGTATGTAAATGCACTCATGTTGCGCAATGTCCTTTGAGATGAGAAGAGAGCATTGGATTACCTTGGAACTGGAGTTCTAGATGGTTGTTAGCCACTGTGTGGGTGCTGGGAATTGAACCCGGGTCCTTTGCAAGAGCATCCAATGTTGAGCCATGTCTCCAGCCCTGGCAGGAATCATTGTAATTATGGGTGGACCCTGGGTTGTAGAAGTGGAGACAGGAAGCTAAGCACTAGCATGCCTGCCTTGCTTCCTGTTCCTTTTTATGTGATGTCATCAGCTCCTTCAGCTCCTGCCCCGGGACTTCCCTACCCTGATGGACTATAACCTGCAACTGTGAGCTGACACAAAACCTTCCTTCCTGAGTTGCTTTTGTTAAGTGTATTTTATCACAGCAATGGAAAGGAAGCAGAGACAGCATCTTATCTTTTTCTTTCTGGCCGTTTCAGCCTCCCTTCCTTGCCTCTCCTGTGAGCTGGCCTAGGGAAGTCTACTCAACGAGTTACATTCAATAATGAAGGTGTTATATTTGCTTGTTGGTCTTTTGAGACAGGGTCTCACTATATAGCCTAGGCTATCCACTAACTTTGGATCCTCCAGCTTCTGTTTCCTGAATTCTAGGTGCTGCCACACCTGGCGGAAGATTTTATTTTTTAACATTCAAAATTGAAGAATGACAGGAACCAAAATAAAGCAGTTTGTTCTGTTGATTCATAGTATCAGCTTTACAAGATGTAGACTCATCTAGTTGGAGAGCTTCTAGGCAGACCCAAGAGGGATTGTCTAGATTGGGTTAGCCTCTGGGCATGGCTGTTCTGAATTATCTTGATTAGTTTCATTGAAGTGGCTCCATTCCCGGGATTAGGGTCTTGGATTACAGTAAAGGAGGTGGCTAGCTGAGTACATTCACCCCTGTCTTCTTGACTGTGGACACCATGTGACCAGCCGCCTCAAGCTTCCTCACCTCAATGGACTGGGTCTCCCTAAACCTAAAGCTCAAAATAAATCCTTCCTCCCTTAAATTGCTTCTGGCCAGGTATTTTATTCCAGTAACAAGGAAACAATTAGCACAGTTCCTGGATAGCTGCCTTTTATATTGGGTGCAATTTTTTAATTAATTAATTAATTTAATTATTATTATTATTTTTTTTTTTGTCTTTTCGAGACAGGGTCTCCCTGTAGCCCCAGCTGTCCTGGAACTCACTCTGTAGACCAGGCTGGCCTTGAACTCACAAAGATCCGCCTGCCTCTGCCTCTGCCTCCCAAGTGCTAGGATTAAAGGTGTGCACCACCACGCCCGGCATTAATTAATTTTTTTAAATGTGTATGAGTGTACTGTCTGCATGTAGGTTGGTGCACCCATGTCCTGTCATGCAATGCCACAGAGGTCAGAAGAGGGCGTCGGATTCCCCTGGAACTGGAGTTAAGGACTGTTCTTAGCCGCCATGTGGGTGCTGGGAATTGAACCCAGGTCCTTTGTAAGAGCAGTCAGTGCTTTTAACTGCTGAGCCATCTCTCCAGTCCCAGGGTGCAATTTTTAAATCCAGTCACTATAAACTACATGAATGATCCTTATGGATCAAAGAAGGAATGTATTTCCCAAGGGGCACAAGTCAATAAGAGGCATGAGGTGATTTTAGATTTTATTCTTCTAGTGTTTACTCTAGCAACATAATTAAGGATCAAGTTGGTAACAAAGTGGTTTGGGGTTTGTCTTGCTTTTTTGTAGAAAATGGTGTCAAAGGTCAGGATGTCCTTGGCCCCTGTCTCAGAGCCTCTGATTCTTTCTCTTTCCTTGGTACTCGGTGGAATCTGGCCTCGGAGACCACCCAGCGCTGCTGCTCTGCTATCGGAGGCCAGACCTTCCTCAAGACCTGGGGCTCTGGAGTAGCTGTGGCTCCTTTATGGTCTGTGGGTCACTATGACAACCTTTCTACCAGATGCTGGTGTTGAAGGAGGTAATAAACTGAAAGATAAAGAGAAAATGATACTTTGAGGGGTGGGGAGACCTGGCTTCTTAGCTCCCAGCTTACTGGCTGGGTGACCCTGATCATGTCCCCAGGTTTGCTGAGATGTGGATGTATGTGCCCTGCTCCCAGATCTGCTGTGCTGACCCCAGGAGTTAATGTTTGGACAGCTGCCAACTCCCTTCCATTTCCTTAGCTGGACTACTTCACAGCAGTGGCCCAATGATGGTGTCCTGGGTGCCAGCCCACAGACTGTGCCCAGTCAGGTCAGTGGAGACTGCAGGACTGTGGCTACTACAGAGTTAAGGTGAGACCTGGGTTCAGCCTGGTGGAGGAAAAGCAAGCCAACTTATTTGTGAGCAAAGTCAGGTTGTTGACTTATTCTCGTTCCTGACTTTCTGTGAGCGAGCCTCTGGAAGTGGGTCTGCGGAAATGGAAAAGAGACAAGCCTGCTTCTGGTTCTTTCTTGAACAAATTTCATTTGTGTTCCTGTCTCATGTGGACGGCATTGCTTTGTTGACCCAAAAGCATAACTTTCAACTCAAAGGGGATAAGAAATAATTTATTCTGAGCAAAATAGACATGGACATGGGTCAGAACACAGATTCAGCATAACTTCGAATTCCGGTTCCAACTTGATAACAGTTTGCAAGAGTTTGTTGTAGCAACGAGAACAAAGAAAAGTCATTAAAGCAAACGTTTCTCAAAATACATTGGTGGAACACATAAATAGGCAAAGATATACCAAAAAAGAAATTTTAGCACAGGCCTCAGATGCTTTCCAGTGGCATTGTTAGCTTTTTGGTCAATGGAAGGTGGTGGTCTGCTAAGCTAATACACTCCAAAAGGTTTTTTTTTTAATCTGTTAGTCAAAGGATGTTAAGTCCGAGACAAAGGCGGGCGAGCAGTGGCACTCCTTCCAGCTCTGCTTCCTCCTTGCTATCTGTTTTAATGGAGCCTGGAAATCTATACAGAAAAGTTCCTAGCACTCTGCAGGTGACTGCTAGACAGATGGCAGTGCAGAAGGGAAAACTCACAGAAGCATTTCTTCCTAATCAGAAAGAAAAAGTTTCAAGAATTTCTTCCATAGGGGTGGAGAGAGGGCTCTGTTGTTAAGAGCACTGGCTGCTCTTCCAGAGGACCAGAGTTTGGTTTCCAGCACCCACACTGGGTGGATCATAGCTGCCTCAAATTCCAGTACCTAGGGATTTGATCTCCTCTTCTGGGCGAACACGCACCACACATCACACCAACACACACACACACACACACACACAAATTTCCTCCCAGTTTTGCTTCTTTTCCACTTCCTCTTTCCTCCTTCTTTTTCATTTATTTATTTTTTTTAATTTTTTATTTCTTATGTTTTGAATGTACTGTCTGCATACAAATGTGTGTGTACCTGGGTCCTGCAATGCCACGGAAGTCAGAAGAGGGTGTCAGATTCCCCTGGAACTGGAGTTCTCCTGGAATTGGAGTCTCAGACGTTTCTCATCCGCCATGTGGGTGCTGGGGATTGTACCCGGGTCCTCTGTAAGAGTGGTCGGTGCTCTTAACCGCTAGGCCATCTCTCCAGCCCCTTCTCTTCCTCCTTCTTATAACATCTATTGATGTCCAGCTTTAGTGTCCAGCAGCCACAAGGCAAAGCACCCATCAGATGGCCAGGGATGGAAGAAGTGAAAGGGATTTGAGCTCCTGGTACCATATTGATTTTGACTGGAGACACACGGATAGACACACCATTGTCTGTCACTAAAAGAGATAAAACTCTGTGACCTAGACTCCAAGTTAACATTATTTGTAACACATGTCCAGACTTTCAAGATGTTAAAATGTGGGAGGGAAATGTGGGTTTTAGAGTGGACAGTGAGCAGGTGCCTGAGTTTCACAATATTGACCTTTGAACATCTCATGTGAGAAAACCAAATTTCTAGTTCTTTTCTGCATGGTGTCTAGGTTTTCTGTTACAACAAAACTTGTTCCTAATATTGAGCTGTAACATCACTCAGATAAAAATTAACACCTCTGTTTAAGAAATATTTGAGAGGAAGCTCAGAGAGACAATGGATTTGACTTAATATAGTCACACAGGGGTCAGAGCTGAGCCTAGGCTGGGGCCCCAAGCTCAGTGTTCTTTTGTTGTTGTTGTTGTTTGTTTGTTTTGAGACAGGATCTCCCTATAGCCCCAGCTGTAGGCCCAGGCTGGCCTCAGTCTCACAGAGATCCACCTACCCCTGCCTCCCAAGTGCTGGGATTAGAGGCATGTGCCACCATGTCTAGCTAAGCTCAATGTTCTTTATACCACCCTGAGCCTGCTCTGTAGTTTTTTTTCCCCTGCCTTATGGGTGAACTTCACAGCATGGTTAAGAGTACTAGTGAGCAGCTCAATAGTTACACTACCACCTCAGCACCCTGGTCAGGACAATGCTCTCCCTGACTCACCAGGAAGAGAGATGCCATGCTCAAACCTGGAGCTAGGCTGTCAGCTGTCAGTCAGTCTGTTGGCAGCTTTTGTGGTTGGGCTGAGTTTTCTTGTCCAGCCCCTGCTTTGTGCAATAGAGGATGAGATCAGTTGATGGGTGGAAGAAGTCCTCCCTGCCTGTCTGCTGCTGGTTTGGGGCCCTCGGTCAATGTGCCTCCTGCCAATTGGTCACCCTCTTTTGCTCTTGAACACGGCCTTTGAGGACAGACTCCAGGGGACCCAGGAATGGAGGAAGGCTTTGACCTCCCATTTATAGTTGTCATAGTTTTGTCAAGTTGGCAGAAACCTAGATAGACCTGAGAAAAGGGCCCCTTCACTGAGGAATTTCCTCCATCACACTGGCCTGTGAGCATGTCAGGGAGACATCTTCTTAATTGCTAATTGATGTAGGAGGGCCCAGTCGACTGTGCCATCCCTAGGCAGGTGGGCCTGGGCTGTAAGAAAGCTAGCTGAGCAAGTCAGGGGAAGCAAGTCAGGAAGCAGTGTTCTTCCATGGTCTTTGTTTCCATTCCTGCCTCGAGTTCCTGTTGCAGCTTCCCTTAATGATGCACTGTAACCTCTAAGCCAAATAAACCCTCTCCTCCCCAAGTTGCTTTTGGTCATGGGATTTTTCAAAGCAACGGAAAAGCATACGAGGATAACAGGTCACACGCTGAGACAGGGTTTGGAGCATCAGAGAATGGTCCCTGGGGTGAGAAGGACACGAATTTCTTAGAAAAATGTGAGCTTTAAGTAAGAACAGAGCTTTTCAAAACCTCTGTTCTGATGTAGGTAGGAGAGGCCCTGGGGCAGAGGTGATAAGACGAAGGGGACTGACTAGAGATAGAATGGCAGCTTGAGAACCACCCCCAGACTTCTGATTCACTTAGGGTGAGCTCTGTGCAAAGGCCAGGTGAGCAGGGTGTAATGCCCTCCAGAGCAGAGGTGCTGGCTTGGATCAACCTGGAACTGGGCAAAGGCCATGCTCTCAGGGGGCACAGGAGGACTTGGGGCTCAGCCAGGTGGGACTTCGTGCATCTCCTCTGCCATCCTGCAAAGACAGGCATGCAGAAACGAGAAAAATCCCCCCGAATTTTATTATCAGATACAAGAAACACAGCAAACATCTTTTACTGAGAGAGACTCACTGACAGCAGCTGCCCTCTCCCAGCCCCCAAACTCTCCCAGTCTAGCCTGCTGGCTGGAGAACTGGCTGCGCGAAGCCTTGCTTTCGAGCCCCAGCCACTCTGCTCCAAATCCATCCTGCTTTGGCTTCCTAATCCAAACATTTCCCGTAAGCAGTGTTATTAAGGGTCTGTGAACCTCACAGGAAGCCCTTGGATTGCAAACATATGTGCAAAGCGCTGACTCGGAGCAAATGGATCCCATTACTCAGGCTGCGTCACAGAGGCCCCTGTCTGCCTTGGGAAGGGGTGTGGACATCCCCCTGACCATGGGCCAGGCTGAGTGGAGCCTCTAGCTTGGGATGGGAGAGATTTCTTTGGTAAACCAGCTTGTGCTGTACTAAATTTCTTTCTTCTCTCTGCAAATGAAAAATCAGCACATCATGATTTCGATCCCCTGACCTGACTGTTCCCCAACCTTTTGTCTCCTGCGAAGCCTGTTCCTGTCTCTAAACCTCACTGATGTGGGTTTCCTGGCTCCACATTGGTGGATTTAGAAAAAAAATTAAACTTTTAGTTTTGAGATAAATGTAAATTCCTACGCAATCATAAGAAACCTCCCAGTGCAGCGGAGGTTCCATGTATCCTGTATCCAGCTTCCTTCACTGGTAAACTAAACTAGAGCTCAAGCAGGACATGACCTAGATATGGTTAAGAAACAGAACATTTGGGTCGCAAGGATCCTTGGCGTTGTCCTTTACAGCCACGCCCACTTCTCTTCTGCCTCCGTGCTTTATCCTTGGCAACTTCCAAGTTCTCATTTCTGGAAAGCTACATGTGTTAGTTAGGTCTCCATTACTATAAAAAAAATACCCAAGACAACCAGCTTAGAAAGAGAAAAGGGTTATCTTGGCTCACAATTTCAAAGGTTCAAGTCCATTGCTTTGGGCTTGTGCGGAGGCAGAGCCACATCTTTGAGGAAGGCCATTCATCTTGTATAAGGAAGAGGAGAGAGGAAAGGACTGGGGTGCAACTATTCTCTTCAGGGGGTGCCTTCAGTGACTAAGGAGATCCCTGTAGTTTCTGCCTCTTAGCAGTACCACATGAGCCCTTGGGGAACTCCAGTTCCAGGGGAATCTGACACCCTCTTCTGACCTGTGCAGCATTGCATGACACGAGTACACAAACCTACATGCAGACAGTACATATAAATAAGTAAATAAATAAATAAATGAAATGTTGTATGAAATGAGCTCAATAAAAATTAAAAAGTTAAAATTTAAAAAAAGGAAAAAGCCTGATTGAACAAGGACCTCCAGAGTGCTATGAAACTTTAATGGCTGCGCTGAGCTCCTTGACAGGACAGAGGCTGTATGAAGTAAGGAAAGCTTTGTCAAATCTAGGTAACTTAGACCAACATGCGAAATATGTCTGTGGAGGAATAAAACAAACAAGGAAGTCTACTTGGGTTAGTAGGAGGCAGATGTGTCGGGATCTGTGTAAAGCCAAAGTTCCTATGGAAAAAAACGATAAAAAGCCAAATTCTGTGCTGAAAAGTCTCTGGAAGGCTTTAAAGCCTGAGGAACAGTTCATAAGAGGTATACAAAGAATAAAAACTCTTCAAGGGGTCGATAATGGACCCCCAAATTAAACAGAGTACCTTTCCTTGCTGAGAAAAATATTGCTGGGGGTGGAAGCAGTTAGCCTGGCTGGGGCCTCCCAGATGGTGTCGTCAGTAAAAAGAAACGAGGAGTTTTGACCCCAGCCAGAAGTCAGGTCCAGGGCCTGCCTGACTCAGTTCATCAGCAGATACAACAGAAGCAAAAGGAGACCCCTCCCTCCTTGGCCCTGGGCAGGGCTAGGCAGCTTGAGCCAGGCCCAATGAGTCTATGGCAACTCTAGGAGTACAGGGAGGCTGCAGGTGAAAACCCCAGGACACCAGATGAGTTCAAGGAAATGAATCTGGGGGTGGTGGTGCATGCCTTTAATCCTAGCACTTTGGAGGCAGAGGCAGGCAGATCTCTGTGAGTTCAAGGCCAGCCTGGTCTACATAGTGAGCTCCAGGCCAGCTGGGGCTAAGGGTCTCAAAAAGACCAAAAAAAAAAAAAAAAAAAGACTACAATTGCTGAAGAACTAACCAAATTAATGCCTCTCATCCATCCTGTTGTACCCAAGATGGATCTTTTGAGACAACAATTGGCACAGATAGATAAAATTTTCCCAAACTATGTTTACTATCTAATGTTAATGTCTGAGTGTTTCACAGATGTGAAACCAGTTGGAGACATATCCCACACTCCTGAAGGTAAAAAGATAAAAAGTAAATTCAGTAAGGAGGGGTTCCAGGGCCAGGTATAATTATGGAACCTTTGAAAGCTTCATGGTTAAATAAAACGTATTAGTAGATAAAGGCTTCAGTACGAGGTACGAAGTGCCCTGCTGGGCGCTGTTGGCTGGGGAGGCTCTGAAAGCCCTCAAAACAGAGGCCATTTTGCCTATGACTTTGGGTGCACACAAAAGCAGATGATAAAACCCTATTGCTGAAGAAACTATGGGAGATGAATGTAAGAAAGAAAAATTATGCTGAGACCTGGCACTGTAAATGGCCTTCACAGCGCTGAAGAGCACCGTACAAGTCACTGGAAAGAAAATGGTCTCCGAAGTTCTATGGACCTCACGTGCTGCAAATTCCCCAGAGAAGACGTAAGTGCAATAGTGACCGCCAAGATGTGTGTATGTGTGTGTACCCAGAGAAAAAGTCTAATTGTATATATGGCCCACTCCTTTGGAGGGCAGGAGGCATGACTAATACTGCAAGCACAGCGCCCCCTAGTGGTGGAAGACTTCATAGGCCCCATTAAAAGTATGCAATGCCAAGATTAAGATACCATCCAAGTATTTATGTTTGTGCCACAGAGTAACTGGATATAATAGTTAATGTTTATTTAGATGTCTGTGCTTCTGGCTATTTGTGTTCTATTTAGTAGAAATAAAAGGGAGACTCCAGAATGAGCCACCAGCCCCTTCAAGACAGAACTTTCACAGTACCAAGAATTTGATGTGTCACTCCAAAGATTTTCTATCTCCCACCCTTCTGAGGCCCAGGGACTCTCTTGGAAGAGGTGGGGCCAAAGAAGGGGGGTGGAGAGTGGGATGGATTGTTTCTTCTTTGAAACACCTGGCAGACTCTGTACTCAGGAAGGAGCCTGGGGCAGCACTGGGCCCATTACATGTGTGTGCCAATGATCCTGCAGAAGGCTCACGAGATTACATATGTGTGCCAATGGTCCTGCAGAAGGCGCCCGAGATTACATGTGTGTGCCAATGGTCCTGCAGAAGGCACGCGAGATTACACGTGTGTGCGCCAATGGTCCTGCAGAAGGCTCACGAGATTACATATGTGTGCCAATGGTCCTGCAGAAGGCGCCCGAGATTACATGTGTGTGCCAATGGTCCTGCAGAAGGCGCGCGAGATTACATGTGTGCGCCAATGGTCCTGCAGAAGGCACCCGATATTACATGTGTGTGCCAATGGTCCTGCAGAAGGCGCGCGAGATTACATGTGTGTGCCAATGGTCCTGCAGAAGGCGCGCGAGATTACACGTGTGTGTGCCAATGATCCTGCAGAAGGCTCACGAGATTACATGTGTGCGCCAATGGTCCTGCAGAAGGCACCCGAGATTACATGTGTGCGCCAATGGTCCTGCAGAAGGCATCCGAGATTACATGTGTGTGCCAATGGTCCTACAGAAGGCGTGCGAGATTACACGTGTGTGCCAATGGTCCTGTACAAGGCGCGCGAGATTACACGTGTTCGCCAATGGTCCTGCAGAAGGCCCGCGAGATTACACGTGTGCGCCAATGGTCCTGCAGAAGGCCCACGAGATTACACGTGTGCGCCAATGATCCTGCAGAAGGCGTGCGAGATGACATGTGTGTGCCAATGATCCTGCAAAAGGTGCGCGCAATTACGCGTGTGCACCAATGGTACTGCAGAAGGTGCGCGAGATTACACGTGTGCGCCAATGGTCCTGCAGAAGGCGCGCGAGATTATACGTGTGCGCCAATGGTCCTGCAGAAGGCGCGCGAGATTACGCGGGTGCGCCAATGGTCCTGCAGAAGGCGCGCGAGATTACGCGTGTGCACCAATGGTCCTGCAGAAGGCGCGCGTGACTACACGTGTGCACCAACGGTCCTGCGGAAGGCGCGCGTGATTACGCGTGTGCGCCAACGGTCCTGCGGAAGGCGCGCGAGATTACGCGTGTGCGTCAATGGTCCTGCAGAAGGCGCGCTAGATTACGCGTGTGCGCCAACGGTCCTAAAGAAGGCGCGAGATTTTGGAACTCTGGGTCTTTGTGGGGCAGGGAATATATAAAGAGGGTCCACCACCTGAGTATCGCTCTCTTGCTCCGTTTTGACCAGCATGAGCACGGTTCGCTCAGGAACTCCAGGAGGCCATGTCAAACCAGGGATCCGGCTGTGTGCCTGGCTTAAGTGAGTGTGTGCTTCTTTGCCATTATTTTGTAAGCAAACCCATTAAAATTCATAATTCTAATTTTTTCTCAACATCGTCATGAGTGACTGTTTCTGATGTAGGTTGTGCACCCGATTCCTGCTCAGCAATCGCCAGCAGAGTCTCAGAGAGGCGTTCGCATTCCCGGGAAACTGGAGTTAAGGACTTCTTAGCCGCCATGTGGGTGTTGAATGAAACCACAGGTCCTTTGCAAGAACAGTTCTCTAGTGCTTGTTAACCGCTGACAGCCATCGGTCTCCAGTCGCCAGGTGCGACACTTTTTAAAATCGCAAGTCACGTATAACACTACATTGGGAATTGGATCCCTTATGGATTCAAAAGAAGGAACTGGTTATTTCCCAAGGGGCAAGCAAGTCCGTAATAAGAGGCTATGCAGTGAGTTTAGATTTCTACTTCTACGTGTTTACTCTAGCAACATAATTAAGGATCAAGGCTTAGTGTTCAACTCAAAGTCGCGTTTGGGTTCTGTCTTGCATTTTTTGTAGAAACGAATGTGTCAAAGGTCAGGAGTGTCCCTTGGCCCCTGTCTCAAACCTCTGATTCTTTCTCTTTCCTTGGTACTCGGTGGAATCTGGCCTCGGAGACCACCCAGCGCTGCTGCTCTGCTATCGGAGGCCAGACCTTCCTCAAGACCTGGGGCTCTGGAGTAGCTGTGGCTCCTTTATGGTCTGTGGGTCACTATGACAACCTTTCTACCAGATGCTGGTGTTGAAGGAGGTAATAAACTGAAAGATAAAGAGAAAAAGATACTTTGAGGGGTGGGGAGACCTGGCTTCTTAGCTCCCAGCTTACTGGCTGGGTGACCCTGACCATGTCCCCAGGTTTGCTGAGATGTGGATGTATGTGCCCTGCTCCCAGATCTGCTGTGCAGACCCCAGGAGTTAATGTTTGGACAGCTGCCAACTCCCTTCCATTTCCTTAGCTGGACTACTTCACAGCAGTGGCCCAATGATGGCGTCCTGGGTGCCAGCCCACAGACTGTGCCCAGTCAGGTCAGTGGAGACTGCAGGACTGTGGCTACTACAGAGTTAAGGTGAGACCTGGGTTCAGCCTGGTGGAGGAAAAGCAAGCCAACTTATTTGTGAGCAAAGTCAGGTTGTTGACTTATCTCGTTCCTGACTTTCTGTGAGCGAGCCTCTGGAAGTGGGTCTGCGGAAATGGAAAAGAGACAAGCCTGCTTCTGGTTCTTTCTTGAACAAATTTCATTTGTGTTCCTGACTCATGTGGACGGCATTGCTTTGTTGACCCAAAAGCATAACTTTCAACTCAAAGGGGATAAGAGACAATTAATTCTGGAGCCAAATATGAATGACCAGGGGTCAGGAACACAGATTCAGATAACTTTGAATTCCGTGTTCCAACTTGATAACAGTTTCATGAAGTTTGTTTAGCAAGAGAACAAAGAAAAGTCATAAATCAAAACGCTTTTCAAATACATTGGTGGAAACATTAAATAGGCAGATATACCAAAAAAGAAATTTTAGCCACAGGCCTCAGATGCTTTCCAGTGGCATTGTTAGCTTTTTGGTCAATGGAAGGTGGTGGTCTGCTAAGCTAATACACTCCAAAAGGTTTTTTTTTTAATCTGTTAGTCAAAGGATGTTAAGCCCGAGACAAAGGCGGGCGAGCAGTGGCACTCCTTCCAGCTCTGCTTCCTCCTTGCTATCTGTTTTAATGGAGCCTGGAAATCTATACAAGAAAATCCTAGCACTCTGCAGCAGTTGACTGCTGACAATGGCCAGTGCAGAAAAAAACCCTCACAGAAAGCATTTCTTCCTAATCAGTAGATTAAGGAATGAAAAGTGTGCGAAGAATTTCTTCCATAGGGTGAGAGAGGCTCTGTTGATAAGAGCACTGGCTTGCTCTTCCAGGTGCTATTGTGTTTATCTATCTATCCATCATCTCTCATCTATGGTGGATCATAGCTGCCTCAAATTCCAGTACCTAGGGATTTGATCTCCTCTTCTGTCTTATACATGCACACACACACACTACACCACACACACACACACAGCACACCACAAATTTCCTCCCAGTTTGCTTCTTTTTTTCACTCCTCTTCCTCTTCTTTTCATTTATTATTTTTTTAATTTTATTTTTAATGTGTATGATTACTACTGTCTGCATGCATAGTGTTTGTGCACCCGGTGCGCAAGTGCCATGCGGAAGTCAGAGAGGGTGTCATGGATTCCCCTGAATCTGGAAGTCTCCTGAATAGCAGACGTGTCTCTAGCCGCCATGTGTGTGCTGTGGAATCGAACCCGTCCTCTGTCAAGAGGGTCCGGGTCTCTTAACGCTACGAGCCATCTCTCCAGCCCCTGTCTCTCCTTTCTATAACATCTATTATGTCCAGCTTAGTGTCCCCAGCAGCCACAAAAGGCAAAGCACCCATCAAGGGCCAGGACTGGAAGAATGAAAGGGATTTGAGCTCCTTGACCATATTGATTTACTGAGACCACACGATAGACACCAACCCAGCTTACTAAAGAGATAAAACTCTGTGACCTAGACTCCAAGTTAACATTATTTGTAACACATGTCCAGACTTCCAAGATGTTAAAATGTGGGAGGGAAATGTGGGTTTTAGAGTGGACAGTGAGCAGGTGCCTGAGTTTCACAATATTGACCTTTGAACATCTCATGTGAGAAAACCTAGTTATCGATTTCTTATTCTTTTTCGCATAGGTGTCTAGCTTTCTCTTTACTAACAAAGAACTTCTGCCCAATGATGAGCGGAAACATCACAGAAATAAAAATTATGACACCTCAGTTTAAGAAATCATGTTGGAGAAAGCTCAGAAAGACGATGATACCTAGATATAGTCACGACAGGGTCAGAATAGGCTAGGCCTAGGCTGGCGCCCCAGCTCATGTTCTTTTTGTGCTGTTGTTTGTTTGTTTGAGACGGTCTCCCTATAACCCCGAGGCTGTAGGCCCAAGCTGCCTCGAGTTCACAGAGATCCACCTACCCCTGCCTCCCTAGAGTCGCTGGATTAGAGTGACCAAGAATGTGACCCACCATGTTTCTAGCTAACGACTCAGCTTGGATTTTCTTCTGTGGTATAGCCCACCCTGAGGCTTCCATGTAGTTTTTTTCCCTGCCTTGATGGGTGATACTTCACACGATGTTAAAGTCATACTAGGAGCAGGCCTCGAAAGTTACCACTTACCACCTTCAGCACTGCCTGGTCAGGATCAATCAGCTCTCCGCGGACTCACCTGAGGAGAGAGTATGCCCGGTTGTATGGCTCAAACCTGAGCTAGAGTGGCTGTCAGCTTGTCAGGTCAGTCTGTGGCAGCTTTTGGTGGTTCGGTCCGTGATCTTTCCAGGCCGCCTTCTTTGTGCAATATGAGGATGAGATCAGTTGTATGGTGGAAAGAAGTCCTCCCTGCCTTCTGCTGCTGGTTTGGTGCCCTCCGTCAAGTAGCCTCCCTGCCAACCTTGGTCACCCTTCTTTCTCTGAACACGCCTTTGACGACAACTCCAGGACCCAGAATGGAAGGAAGGCTCTGATCTGTCCCATTTATGAGTTGTCGATATTTTTGTCAAGGTTGCAGGAAACACTAGAAAGACACTGACGAAAGGGCCTTCATCTTGAGAATTTCTCCATCACAAGCTGGCCTGTGAGCATGTCAGGGAGACATCTTCTTAATTGCTAATTTATGTAGGAGGGGCCGAGTCGAGCTTGTGCCATCTCTAGGCAGGTGGCCTGGGCTGTTAAGAAAGCTAGCAGAGTAAGCCAGGGGAAGCCAGCCAGAAAGCAGTGCTTCTGTCCGTCATGAGTCTTTGTTGGTCCTATTCCTGCCTCAGAGCAATTCCTGTTTGTCACTTCCTCCTTAGCTGAGTGGGTGCACTGTAAACTCTCTAGAGCCTAAAGGTAAACCCTCTCCTCGCCCAAGTTGCTTTTGGTCATGGGATTTTTCAAAGCAACGGAAAAGCATACGAGGATAACAGGTCACACGCTGAGACAGGGTTTGGAGCATCAGAGAATGGTCCCTGGGGTGAGAAGGACACGAACTTCTTAGAAAAATGTGAGCTTTAAGTTAAGAACCGAGCTTTCAGAAACCTCTTTCGCTGATGTAGATATGAGAGGCCCTGAGCAGAGTGTGAGAAGCACGATACGGGATGACTTATGAGATAGAATGGGGCTATCGTAGGAAGACAGCCCCCAAGACCTTCTGATTCAGCTGTAGGGTCGAGCTCTGTGGCAAATGGCCAGGTGAGCAGGTGGTAATGCCCTTCCAGAGCAGATGGGTGCTGCTGGTTACTCAAAACCTGGAACTCGGGCAAAGGCCATCCCTCAGGGAGGCCACAGCGGAGCGATGCATTGGGCTCAGCCAAGCGTGACTCGTGCATCTCCTCTGCCATCCTGCAAAGACAGGCATGCAGAAACGAGAAAAATCCCCCCGAATTTTATTATCAGATACAAGAAACACAGCAAACATCTTTTACTGAGAGAGACTCACTGACAGCAGCTGCCCTCTCCCAGCCCCCAAACTCTCCCAGTCTAGCCTGCTGGCTGGAGAACTGGCTGCGCGAAGCCTTGCTTTCGAGCCCCAGCCACTCTGCTCCAAATCCATCCTGCTTTGGCTTCCTAATCCAAACATTTCCCGTAAGCAGTGTTATTAAGGGTCTGTGAACCTCACAGGAAGCCCTTGGATTGCAAACATATGTGCAAAGCGCTGACTCAGAGCAAATGGATCCCATTACTCAGGCTGCGTCACAGAGGCCCCTGTCTGCCTTGGGAAGGGGTGTGGACATCCCCCTGACCATGGGCCAGGCTGAGTGGAGCCTCTAGCTTGGGATGGGAGAGATTTCTTTGGTAAACCAGCTTGTGCTGTACTAAATTTTCTTACGTTCTCTCTGCAAAATGAAAATCTTAGCATTCATTCATGATTCTATACCACCTGACCTGACGTTCCCCAACCTTTTCTCCCCTGCGAGAGCCTGTCTTGTCTCAAACCTCACTATGTGGTTTCCTGCTCTCCACATTGGTGATTAGAAAAAGAAAAATTTAAAACTTTAGTTTTGAGATAAATGTAAATTCCTACGCAATCATAAGAAACCTCCCAGTGCAGCGGAGGTTCCATGTATCCTGTATCCAGCTTCCTTCACTGGTAAACTAAACTAGAGCTCAAGCAGGACATGACCTAGATATGGTTAAGAAACAGAACATTTGGGTCGCAAGGATCCTTGGCGTTGTCCTTTACAGCCACGCCCACTTCTTGCTTTCTGCCTACGTTGCTTTAATCCTTGGCAATACTTCCAAGGTTCTCATGTATCTGGACAAAGCTACAGTGTGTTAGTTAGGTCTCCAGTTACTATAAAAAAAGAATACCCGAAGACAACCAGCTTAGAAAGTAAAAAGGGTATCTTGGCTCACAATTTCAAAGGTTCAAGTCCATTGCTTTGGGCTTGTGGGGAGGCAGAGCCACATCTTTGAGGAAGGCCATTCATCTTGTATAAAGAAAGAGAAGAAGGAAAGGGACTGGGGTGCAACTATTCTCTTCAGGGGGTGCCTTCAGTGACTAAGGAGATCCCTGTAGTTTCTGCCTCTTAGCAGTACCAACAGTAGAGCCCTTGGGACAACTACCAGTTCCAGGGGAAGCTGGAACACCCTCTTCTGACACTGAGCTGCAGCAGTTGGCATAGCACGAGTACACCAAAGCCTACATGCAGACAGTACAGTACAATTAAATAAGTAAATAGAATAAATATAAATAACATGTTGTATTAAATGAGCTCAATAAAAATTAAAATAGGTAAAAAGATTTAAAAAAAAGGAAAGCCAAAATGAGCCAGAGGATCCCCAGGGGTATGCTGAGAAACTTTAATTGCTGTGCTGAGCCCCTTGACAGGGCAGAGTCTGTATGAAGTAAGGAAAGCTTTGTCAAATCTAGGTAACTTAGACCAACATGCGAAATATGTCTGTGGAGGAATAAAACAAACAAGGAAGTCTACTTGGTCAGTAGGAGCAAGATGGTTTGTCAACGGGATCTGTGTAAAAGCCAAAGATTCCCTATGGAAAAAACGAGTAAGCAAGCCAAATTCCTGCTGACGCTGAAAAGTCTCTGGAAGGACTATTAAAAGGCGCTGAGGGAACAGTTCAAAGAGTATACAAAGAGATAACAAGAACTCTCAGAGGGTGATATAAAATGGACCGCCCAAATTAAACAGAAGAAGTTACCTTCCTTGACTGTGAGGGAAAAATATTGCTGGGGGTGGAAGCAGTTAGCCTGGCTGGGGCCTCCCAGATGGTGTCGTCAGTAAAAAGAAACGAGGAGTTTTGACCCCAGCCAGAAGTCAGGTCCAGGGCCTCGGCGACCAGTCATCAGTGCAGAACAACAGTGAAGCCAAAAGGAGACCCTCCTTCACCCTCTTGCCGTCGGGGCCAGGCTAGGTCAGGCTTGAGCCAGCCCAGTATGAATCTATGGTATTGCACACCTGAGGATGAGGTACAGGAGCTGCAGGTGAGAACACGCCAGGAACCTACCAGATGACTTCAAGAAAGATGAATCTGCGGGGTGGTGCGTGTCAGTCGCTTTTAATCCTAGCACTTTAGGAGGCAGAGACAGCGCAATCTCTGTGAAGTTCAAAGCAGCCTGTCGTACAGATTAGTGAGCTCCAGGCCACGGCTGGGCTAAGGCCGGTCTCAAAAAGACTGGCCTTGAACTAACAAAGATCCGCCTGCCTCTGCCTCCCAAGTGCTAGGATTAAAGGCGTGCGCCACTACGCCCGGCGGAAGTGCGTTGTTGGGGGCAGGCTTAGTGAGTTTTAACAAGCCTCTGTGGTCTACAGTTGCTCTCTCTGTTTCCTGTACTCTTTGCGAGATGTGACCCTCGGTTTGCTGCTCCAGATCCAGCCGCCACACCTCCCGCCACAAAGGACTCTAATTCCCTGGAACCGCCAATCGTAAGCTCAAATAAACTCTTCCGTTTATAAGTTCCTTGGTCATGGTGCTTTATCACAGCAACAGAAAAGTGACTAATACACAGGGGAATGTGTGTTCTTCCCTCATCGATGTCATCTGGTGTCCATTGCTGTAGCTCTCTGTGTTTTGATATAGCAGGACTTAAAATGGGGTAGACTCGTTCCTCCCACTTCCTTTTTCCATCCCAAATTATTTCAGCTATTATAACTCCTTTGCCTTTCTGAAAAGTAAACTTGTCTATATTTATATTTTTTCTGAGATTCTGATAGAACTTACATTAAACCTGTATATAGATTTGAAGGATAATTAACATCTTTCTTCTATATGAAGCCTAACCAGACTATAAACACAGAATGTCTATGCATTTATTTAGCTCTTTGATTTCTTTCCACAGAGTCTTGCAGCTTTCAGGGTACATATTTTCTGTAATTTGACTGTGTTTCCCCTCCTCCAAGCCCCCACCATGATTTTCTGAAATGTCCTTTACAAGCTCATGATTTGGGTGCATGATTCCCAGCTGGTGGTGCTGTTTTGGAAGGCTGTGGAGGACAGAGACCCTCCAAAACTTGCACCAAGATAAACTTCCTCTTTTAAAGAATCTATGTCAGGTATGTGGTTACAGCAATCCAGAATTAACTGACACAGAAAACTGACTCCCAGAGAAGTGGGATGTTTCTGTGATAAAGTAGATTATATGTCTTAGGCCTTTGGAAATGGTTTATGAGAGTTTAGAGATACAGGCTAGAGAAGTCATAGGATATTGTAAGCAGGGCTCTAAGGTGGGAGCTCAGAACACTGATAGAAAAGTGGACTCTAAATCTATGCTCATGAGCTTTAGATAGGAACTAGGACTGTACTCAGAACTGGACTAGCCGATTGTTCATACTACATATGCGAAGAGTCTGTGTTCTGCCTGTGTCCTGAAAATCTGGGGCTGAATTAAAATGTATTAAGTTATTTTGAGGGAGAAATTTCAATACATCACAGCATTTAGTCTGTGGCATGGTTGTAGCTGGACAGTTTTAGCTAAGCTTATGGTAGAAGTCTGGAGAAAAAGCAGATCTGAAAGCTCTTCATATCACAGAAGACCAGGAACAGATAAAGCACCAGAACCATGGGTGGGACTATCACCTGCTAAGAGTGGGGCTATCACCTGCTAAGGCCTACCCTAGTAGCATACTTCCTATAATTAGGTCCCACCTGTTAAGGTTCCACCCAAACAGCTGGGTATCAAACATCTAAAACATGAGCCTGTGAAAGACATGCAGTTAGGAAGTATTCTGGTTAGATTCTGATGGAGGACATTCCTCCACTGAGGTTCCTTCTTCCCAGGTGATTCCAGTTTGTGTTGACAAAATCCAACCAGCACAGGGAATGTAAATGTGTTTAAAGCTGTAGACAAATCAAGGGTCAAAGAGGCTGAAATTGCTGAAGTGCTTAGCACCATCAAAGAGAATCCATGTACTTTTTACTGGGTACCTCCCCTGGGGTAAAACCCCCACCACCAAAGACTCTGGAGTATAAAAGAGCAAACTCATTTGGAAGTTTTTCCTTTGACAAGACTGTTTCTGGGGTGTCCTTCTGGGAAAGGGCCACCTAGGTGTCTCATTTCCCAGGTTCAGCCATGCAGGCACTGAGAGGCTGTGGCAGCTGTGGTCCATGGGGCTCTTGGCTGCATCTCAAGCTGGCAGCAGAACTTGGCATTTCAATGGACTGTTGATTTTTGAAGTATGCAGAGGACAAGAGTACCAGAGTCATCGAGGCTTATGAGATTTTGGAGAAGAGCTTGAGAGACCAAGTAATGAGTAGCAGGGCCAGATTCCCTGCAGAGAGTCCCTGAAGCAAGATGAATCTAGAGCTGCGGAGGCAAAGCCCAAGCTGCAGTGGAGACCCTGGCATGCTGGTAGTGCTGGGAGCATGGGATGTTTGCCCAGCAAAGCTGCAGGCACTGGGCAGAGCCAGTTCAAGTGAGAGTGCACGTGCCCTGTGGGGTGACAGGAGGACTGTAGTGAGGTTCTTCCCTAGTCCCTGTGCTCTGGATGTCAGACATGGCGCTGCAGGATTTAATGTTTGCCCAAGTGGGGTTTAGCTCTCCCTTGGTCGAATCTTTCCTTGTTGTCTGCCCATCCCTGCCATTTGGGATAGGAGTGATTATGCTGGGGCATTGTAGATTGGGAGTCTATAACTTTCTTTTGGATTTCACAGGGGTTTAACACCTTAGAGCCCTGAGTCTCAGAAGGCTGTCTACATGGTGGAGCTATGGGGACTCTAGAATGCATTTTGCATGATGAGATGGCCATGAGCCTTTGAAGAACAAAGATAATGCTTGAATCTGAAACAGGCTTATAAAACATAAATATAAACCCTCATTCTCTGGCTGGTGATGTTGTTTTGGGAGGTGAAGCCTTCTTGGCAGAAGTAGGTCCCTAGGAGGAGATCTTTCAAGATTACAGCCCAGACCCTGGTTCTGGGGGTCTCTGCTTCCTGGTCCATTGGATGAGAGGATCTTTTGCCAGCTGCCCCCACACTGTAGACTTAATGGCTTTGCCTTGTATTCCCCACTGGTTTTGGGCAGAAATCCCTCACAACCAGGAGTCAAAGGAAGCCTTTCCTTCTTCAAGTTGTTCCTGTCTGGTATAGTGTTTACAGTAAGTAACTCAAAGCAACCAACTGACTCCTCCAGTTCCTCTGTGAAACCTGACTCTCCATGTAATGCACTAAGAAGCCTAGAGGCATCTGGGAGGTGACTAAGTCATAGATGGGATCAGTGCCTGGGATGGTCATTCTTGGCTGCCTGCTTGGCTGGATGAGGAATCAGTTAAAAGATAAGGTGCTAGAGGGATTTTCTTGATCAGATCATTTGAGGTGGGAGGACTCACCCTCCACCCGAGTGGTTCTCATTTGGCGGCAGCCCAGATGTCATGGTTGGCTGTGGTTGTCAACTTGACACAGCTGGGAAGAGGGAACCTCCACTGGTGAGTTTCCTCAATGGGACTGACCTATAGGCATGTCTGTGGGGGTATTTTCCTGATTCTTGAGTGATGTGGTAGGGCCCAGCCCACTGTGGGTGGTTCCATCCCTAGAGAGGTGGTCCTGGGTTGTTCAAGAAAGCAGGCTGACTATAGGCCAGAGGAGCAAGCTAATAAGCAGTGCTCCCCTTTCATGGTCTCTGCTTCAGTTACTGCCTCCAGATTCCTTTTCTAAGTTCCCGTCCCTGGCTTCCTTCAAGGATGGACTGTTACTTAGAAGTATAACATGCAATGAACCTTTTCCTTCCCAAGTTGTTTTCGGTCAGAGTTTTTTTTTATCACAGTAGCAGACGAGTAACTACGACACCAGATTAGAAAGTCTGAGGGTAAAGCTTGGCTTTTGTTTGCACATCTCACTGGTGATTCATCTCCTTGTCAGTCAGCACTGCTGCCTTTCACTGACATCAGATGTCAGTTTATTTGGGCTTCCAACATGGACTGAAGACCAGTGGCTCCAGGAATCTTCCAGGCCTTCAGTGCCAGGTTAGGACTGAGCAGGAGCACGTCCAGTGTGAAACAGCCATTGTTGGACCACACAGACTGTAACTTGTAAACCAATCTGATAATTCCCTCTTAACCCATTCTATTGGTCCTGTTCCTCTACAGAGCCCTGAATAATACAATGCCCTAATGAAATAGGTCCCAAGGCATTTGTTTATTGCCCTCCTGTGTGAGGACAGGACAGGAAGGGGCCCTCTGTGAGATAGAAAGTAGCTCTCAGCCGGGCTTGGTGGCGCATATCCTAGCACTCGAGAGGCAGAGGCAGGCAGATCTTTGTGAGTTCAAGGCCAGCCTGGTCTACAAAGTGAGTTCCAGGACAGCCTGAGACTCCAGGGAGACCTTGTCTCAAAAAGACAAAAAAAAAAAAGAAAGTAGCTCTCTCGCAACTGAAGTCTGCTGGTGTCTGTGTACTTCCAAGCCTCCCAATCTGTGAGAAATAAATGTCCATTTTTAAAAAAAAATATTTTATTTGAAATTGGGTGTGGTGGTTCATGCCTCTAATCCCTGCACTTGGGAGGCAGAGTCTTGGACTCTATGAATTCAAGGCCAGCCTGATCTACGTAGAAAATTCTAGGCCAGCTGGGGCTACAGGAGAAACCCTGTCTCAAAAACACCAAAAAGTATTTTATTTATTATTTTAAATTTTATGTGAATGAGTGTATTGCCTGCATGTATATAAGTGTACTTGTGTTATGCAATACCAGGTATCTGATTCCCCTGGAACTGGAGTTAGGACGGTTGTTAGGTGCCATGTGGGTACTGGGAATCAAACCCTGGTCCTCTGCAAGAGTAACCAGTGCTTGTAACCACTGAGCCCTCCCTCTAGCCTTGAATTTCCATTGTTTTTAAGCTGCCCAGGCCAATGTGTTCCAATACAGTAGCCTCAATGGACCATGTTTTGAAACCGGGTCTCCCTGTAGCCCTAGCTGTCCTGGAACTCACTTTGTAGACCAGGCTGGCCTTGAACTCATGGAGATCCACTTGCCTTTGCATACCAAGTGCAGGGATAAAGGTGTGCGCCACCAAACCTGCCCGGCCCTTTTTTTTTTTTTTTTTTTTTTGTCTTGATTGACAGTGAATGATATTGGAATTTTAGTTTAGATGTCCGGGAGTTTACTAGTAGCATTTAAGAAATTTTTGTTTATTTTTTGTATATAGAAACATTGTTGCAGTCACTGGTAGGTTCTACCATGATGTCCTAAGGAAATGGAGAATTCCTTCTTCTCTTGTTCCCAGTCTGTAGATGTTTTGAACTCTTCTTCTTGCACTAAATGAAACTTCTGGTCCTATGTTGGAAAAAAGAATGAAGGAAAATATTTTTAGTTTTCCTTGATCTCAAGGAGAAAGCTGTTGTTCGCCATGAAGCACAAAGTTAGTTGTAAATTTTTTAACGTTTATTTTTAATTGTATGTATGTGTGTACATCTCTCTGTGTGTACATGCATGGGTATACAGGTGCCTCTGGAGGCCAGAGAAGGTGTCAGATCCCCTGGAACTGGAGTTATAGGAGGTTGTGGCCTGGTCAGGTCCTCTGCAAGATCCACAAGTACTCTTAACTGCTGAACCATCTCTTTACCATATATATATACATATATATGTATATATATACATATATATATATGTATATATATATGGTAAAGAGATGGTTATATATGTATATGTATATATATATATATAATTTGAACTTTGTATATCTGTGTATCTAAATGTTAATATGTACACATGCATATGGATGCCAGAGGCCAGAAGAGAGCATTGGATCCACGGGAGCTGGAGTAATATAGGTGGTTATGAGCTGTTTGCTGTAGATGCTGTGAACTGAACTGCAGTCATCTGTAAAAGCAACAAATGCTCTTAACTGCTGAGTCATGTCTTCAGCCCCTGTAAGTATTTCTGTAGGTGCCATTTATTACCGAGGACATTCTCCTCTATTCCTATTTTTCCTTAGCTATCTAGTCCTTTTTAAAAAATCATGAATATGCAGGGCATTGTGGCACATGCCTGTAATCCCAGCACTTGGGAGGCAGAGGCAGGTGGATCTCTGTGTGTTCAAGGCCAGTCTGATCTACATAGTGAGTTCCAGGACAGCTGGGGCTTTGCAGAGAACCTGCTTTAAAAAGACAGAAAAAAAATTCATGAATATATGTTGTTTTGTTGAGTGCTTTTCTGTATCAATAAATGGGATCAAGAGACTTTTCTTAACTTTCTGTTTAGGTCAGACGTAGTATTTGGGATGCTTTTGGCTGTAACTGTTAGATTAAACTGGATTCAAATTTGGTCAAATTAAGAAGAAAACGTCTTTCCCTGAAGCAGCATGCTGGTGGGAGGCAGTGCCCTGGCTGGTTCAGCAGCTCCGTGCTGCTATGAGTCGGACTGTGGGTCTCTTGGCTTCTCCTCAAGGGTGGAGCTTGGCTGCTGTGTGCCCAGGTGTTACAATTCAGCCAGAGGTAGAAGATCTCACCCTTTTCTTTATCACCAGGAAAATCTTTCTCAGAAACCCAACAGGCACTTTTCTTTCTGGCCAAAATAAGTCCATGCCCAAGTCAAACCAAAGGGAATGGAAAGGGAAATGGACCAGGTCCGTGAATAGTTTAGTCTTCAGTTTTCCGCAGGGGCCTCTGGGCATTTGGATGGAGCTTGCTGTGTAGGATGGCAGCATCTCTAGCTCACAGTTACTAGGAGCCATGGAACTCTCCAGTTGTGAGTTCTTTCCAGCTTTGCCTTGAGATCAGGCCGCTTTCCATTGAGAGCCATTAGCCATGATTTTCCCCAGAGAACAAGCCCTTTTTTGCCCTATACTTTCTCCAAGGAAGAGGAAATGGCTGTTGAATAACCAACAGTTAAGCACTGGAAGGAAGGAGGTACCTCAAATGGAGCCAGAAGTGCAATTAGATCCAGGATCTCAGCACTGATCTCCCAGGGCCTCTCCATCCAATGCGAATTATTTTCTTTGCCACAGAGTTTCTTATGGCAGGGCAGACCTGGACTTCCCACCAACTCTGGGCAAGTATGGAGGGAAGGATTACAGTGGGAGAGGGACTACCTTCTTAAGTTAAAAAACATTAATTGTATGTCTAAGTACACATGAGCACAGTTTCTCAGGGAGGCCAGAAGAGCATCAGATTACCGAGAATTCCAGGTGGTTATGAGCCCCCCCCCAATGTGGGTGCTGGGAATTGAACTCAGGTTCTCTGAGCTATTAATTACTGAAGCCACCTCTCCAGCAGGAGTATCTTTTTTTTTTTTTTTTTAATTAGGCTTACTTATTTTTCTATATGGGATCCTCTTCCAATAATGAATAACCTTCGATTGGGAGGATTCTCAGAGATTGTGAAAATTATTATCCAGGTGAATCCTAGTCCTGTGACCCAGGTGGTCCAGAGCAGTGACTACCCAAGGGTTTACTCAGTTGAACAGTATATATGGAGTTCCTAATTGTTGACTTTTATTTTTAATCTCTTAATGATGTCTACTATTTGGGGGGGGGTGCCTGCTATGAGATACGATGTGATAATTGAAATTCTTTATAATATTTTTTCTTGTATGCACCTTTTTGCTTTAAAAATATTTTCTGATCTATTATTTGAGAATTGAAAATATGTGTGCAATATCTTCTGACCATTTTCACCCCTCACTTATTACTCCACCGACCCTAGGAACCCCCACCCCATCCCACTAAGCACTCCTACCAACTTCATGTCCCTTTTGTCATATTCCACTTTGTCTAGCGATGCCTGCATGTGCATGTGCTGGGTATGGGTGATCCACTGGAGCGTGGGAAACTTAGCGATGGCTATATCCCCAAAGAAAAATGACTCCTTCCCTCAGACATCAAGAGCTCCTCATACTGGGGGTTTGTTTTCTATTTTTTATTGAATGTTTTTCTATTTCACACATAACATCCCAATCATCTCTATATCCCCTCCCCCCACTAGCACCCTCCCACAGCCCTTCCCCTCCCACTGGAATTCAGACATTCTGTCATCTGTGTCAGGGCCCATTGTGTCAAGCTAGTGTCTCTAGATATCTCTCAGTGCAAACTCATCCACTGAGGTCAAGTCAGACAATCCAGAGCCCCTCCCCTTAAGAAGATGAGCTCTTCCTCACCCAGCACTAAGCAGCTGACCATAATTCTTTGACTAAGATTGGGGCCTGCTGCCAATTCCATAGTTCTGTGCTGTTTTTTTTTTTTTTTTCCTGCTTAAGTTTGCATGCGTCTTGTGCATGCTGATACCATTATGGTCGGTTCATGTAAGCAAGGTTCCAGGAGCCTGTAGGACTCTGTTTCCATGTGGTCATGCACCTCCTCCTTGGCTCTTATAATCTTTCCATGCCCACTTCCGAATGGTCCCTGAGCCCTGGGTGGACGGAGTCCTGTCCAAGGACCCACACCCTGCAGACTCTTACTCTCTATACTTTGCCCATTTGTGATCTTTTGTATCCCTGGCTCTCTGTTGCATAGGGTGCTTCATTGGTGAGAATTAAGAGATGCATTAGTGTCCCCTTTACCCCTTGTTCTATGTTCCATGAGCCTTAGGTATAGAGGTTACATCATAGGCTTGGGAAATTCCCGATCTCTGTGTATGGCCAGTTTATGGAACTCTATAATAATCTCTGTCTATTGAAAAAGAAGCATCTTTGATGAGTGATGACTGGGACACTTGTCTGTAAATACAAGGTTCCATATTTTGCGCATAGTGAGAAATTACATTTGTCTAGGGATGTGACACCCTTGGGGTTTACTCTAAGATCTATGAACTCTCCAGTCATGTGTATTTGGCTAGGTTACAGTACCACACATGGGTTCCTGCCCATTGAGTGGGCATTAAGTCCAATTAGGTACCTGTTGATTACCCCTAAGATAAAAGTGCCTCTACTGCACCGTCATTTGCTGGACCAGTCATTGATGTGGTTATTTGGCTTTGAAGCTGTGCTTAGACCATTGAGTATTCTCCCTTAGCAGTTTGCACAGTGCTCTCCAAATGAGAGCACTTGCAAGTCAGTTTCAGCTCCATTGCCCCAAATCCAGTCTCCAAAGTACATCCTGTCCTCAGATAGTCTTTATTTTAATTACTAACATCTTCATGAAATAGGTGCTTGTGATGTCTCCACTTTACAGAGGAAATATGTTGATTACTTTTCTTATCACTGTAACAAAATACCTGACAGAACTATCTCAAGGGAGGAAGGATTTATTTTGACCCACAGTTTAAAAGATCCAGTCCATGATCTTCTGAGCTACCTGCTTGGCTGCAGGAACCTGAGGTAGAGGAGAGCTCCTCTTCACATCTTGGTAGAAGACAGAATGATGGCTTTCTCCTCTTATTCTGTCAGAGATCTCCCAGCCCATGGGATGGTGCTGCTCACATTCAGAATGGCTCTTCTTCCCTTAGTGATTCTTCTCTGGAAAGACTCTCCCAGATATATGAGGGGTGTGCCCAACAATCTCCTAGGTGATTCTAAATCCAGTCATGTTCAGAATTAACCATCATAGAAAGAAGCTGAGGAAAGGCTGAGGAGGTGCCTTAAGGTCTAATTCTAATTAATTAATTATTAATGTTAATTCCTGCATGCATGTGAGTGCTATCCCCAAGAATGCTAGAAGAAGGTGTCAGATCCCATGGAATTGTACTTAATCTAAGGTTGTTACCTGCCACGTGGGTTCTGGAAACTGAACCTGGGACTGCTACAAGAGCAGACAGTGCTCTTAATCACTGAGCCATCTCTCAAGCTCCCTCTATCCCCAAGGTCTAATTTTAGAATCAGTACTATTAATTACCTTACTATATGGCTTCCATAATAAAACAAGCCTTAGTTGTTTCTTGCCTTAGTTGTCATGTATTCTGAGTGTCAGCAAAAGCATTCCCCCCAAACCAAGTGATTTTTCCTAGAGAGTACCAGCAACTCCAGTGCCCCCTCACCCTCACCAGCTGGGGGAACCACAGAGAGAAGATGAATAAATTTACTTTGGGCTTTGTATGACTGGGAAGGGTAAGAAATGAAAAGAATGATTAAACCATATTATTTTGCTTTTCTGAAAAGAAAACTCATTATGAGATCAACAGTTTAACTATTAGGATGTATCTTAATTATAATCTAGGCTTTATAGTTCTTAGGAAAAGATATGACTAGGGAAGAATTAAAACACAGCAATGAGCATTAGCGGTCTTAATGTCCGTGTTTAAGCTTTGGATTGCTTTACTCTGTTTTCTAGAGGATTCCGAGAATTGTGAACTTCTTATTCGGCACAAGAAATACAGGAGCTTAAACAGATATTGTAGGTTTTGGTGTAGATATATATTTATAAGGAAGCAATTCTCTGGACATTTCTACTTTGCCTGTGTTTAGAGATATTCATAACTGACCTTTGTATTCTTTCGGTTTGCTATTTATCCATTCATCCTACATCCCATCCATCTATTCACCAACCCACCCACCCACAAATACATCCATTCATCCATCCACACACCCACCTACCAATCCATCCATCCATCCATCCACCCATCCATCCGTCTATCCATCCATCCACCCATCCATCCATCCATCCATCCATCCACCCATCCATCCATCCACCCATCCATCCATCCATCCATCCATCCATCCATCCATCCATCCACGCATCCATCCACCCACCCATCCATCCATCCATCCATCCATCCATCCATCCATCCATCCACTGCCCATCACTCAGTTATTCTTTCATTCAGCTATGACATAGTGGATACCTTCCTACTATGAAGGTATTTACTCTACTTCAGTTCTACACAACATTCAGCAAAGAGACTGAACATGGCTTGTCTGTCTGAGTTCTTTTTTTTTTTTTTTTTGGTCTTTTTGTGACAGGGTAGCCCCAGCTGGCCTGAAACTCGCTCTGTAGACCAGGCTGGCCTTGAACTCCCAGAGATCCACCTGCCTCTGCCTCCCAAGTGCTAGGATTAAAGGCATGTGCCACTACGCCCGGCTCTGTCTGAGTTCTTAATCATGCATTTTTGTCTATAGGTTAGGACCCATTCCAGTAGAGATGGAAAAGGATATTTTTGCTCTTCTTGTACAGCAAACACCTGATGTAGAAGAAAATATTCAGTCAGTGTTTGTAGCATTGTACTACTATCTAATAGAGCCTGCCTTCTCTGTTAAAACAAACATTGTTCCTCTCTGAAACTTAAAAAGCACACAGAGGAAATAATTTCATCAGAGTATGAAAGAAATACAAGAAGATCAAAACGCATCAGGATAGAGTTCATATGAATAATCAGAGGACATCGCTCTCCTAGTTACAGGAATGTGGGTGGATTTATCCCCACTCTGCAAAGAATTCAATTTCCTCATTACGTGTTTAATCCTCATTACCATCTCACCACCCCCTTTTGCTTTGGTACTCTACACTCAGCTCTAGTATTCTCGCTGCACAGATGGGAAAAATGAACCCCGGGACAGGCTGGTCAGGCTGGTAGCTTGAGCCACCTCTGTGCTGTGGTAGAAGCTGGGATCTGGGATATGACAGGCGTTTTAGATTTTCATAGCTTTAGCCATGTCAAGGCATCCATGCGGACATGTCATGTTTACCAGCAACCAAGCCTTCATTAAGTGCCGAGAACTTTTTTTTTTTTTTTTAATTTTATTAACTTTACTTATTTCTGTATGTGTATGAATGTACTGTCTGCATGCAAGTTTGTGCACCCATGTCGTGCAATGCCGCGGAGGTCAGAAGAGGGCGTCGGATTCCCCTGGAACTGGAGATCTCCTGGAATTGGAGTTTCAGACGGTCTTGGCCGCCATGTGGGTGCTGGGGATCGAACCCGGTCCTCTGTAAGAGCGGTCGGCGCTCTTAACCGCTAGGCCATTTCTCCAGCCCGCCGAGAACTTTTTAAATTTTATTTTTAAAATATTTTTTAGAACAACTCAACAAAATAAAATTCCGGTTTATTGTTGGATATTGTTTCACATGTACATCAAACAGGCAAAAAAAAACAAACCAAATAAACAAACAAACAAAAAATCCAGCAACTTCATAGACAAAAAAGGGAAAAAAGAAACCTTTTATCTTTGACCTTTTTAATCATCTCATACTTATAGTACAGCTAGGTACATACACACAAAAAAGTTACTGGAATGCTCCAAATAAGATTGTTGTTTTTGCTTTTTTTTCATTTTTTTTTTCTCCTCTGAGATTATAATGAGCATGGTCACACCACAAGTAAAGTCACAAGTAGGACAGAGAATGCTCCAAAGGCTGGTTTGGTCACTTGTTATCATTAAAAATGGCTGACCCCACCATCCAGCTGGAGGGGCTTGAATGTTCAATCAAGTTGATCAAGTAAGTGTCCAGACTATATTGTCATAGTTTTACCATTCACCCCAATTGCAGCCCCTACAATCTACCACTCCCTCTCTTCCACAGATTGTTCCTTAGGCTTAGAGATGGGGCACAGGTGGACAAGAAGCACAACAGTCTACTTTGTCTGGAGATGTTGTTTTGGACTCTGATCAGTTCTGGCTGTTTCCTTTCATGGGCTGACCGATTGCCCAGGGATAAGCTTTCAATCCTACTAATGAAGCACAAGCGATTAGATATATATGTATTTAAACATTGCTAGTTACTATGGTAGGTTACTTTGGTATAGACACAGATGTTTGGATGGTGTGGCTTGTTTTAATGCCAGGACATACCCTTCCTCGCTTGGTGTCCGACTGCAAGCCTTGCACAGACTTCACATGCCCTATCCTCTCTGAGCAGCCCTACATATCTTACTTAATGTCCCACACCTCCTCTTCCAGAATTTGTTCCCTAGGATTTGGGAAAGGGGCGACACAGATGGGTGCGAAGAAAGACTTGTCTAATTTTTGGAGTTGTCATTTTGATATAATCCGTTCTGTTCAGGTTATTCCCTCTCATGGGTTGACAGCTTTTCATTGATCACCCTTTTAGTCATACTATACGAAGCACAAGCATTGATTGTACAGGCATTTAATTCCAGCTACTAATTATTATTCGTTCAACGCTAAGCTGTCAGCCTATGACCAAATGCTTGCGATGGTACCTCATGTTAATCCGAAAACTGTGTGTTTTCTCATAAGGTGTGACAGTTCTTATTGTGGCTTTATAACTATCTCTAACCACTAGAGGGCTAAGCTTGGTGGCATCCACTGTGAGAGTTATTACTCCACGAGAGAGCTAATAGCCAATTTAGATGGCGAATATACGTAGACATTGTGCCTGCCACTGTGTGCACAGTATCTCCAGGCTGTTGAGGTGTGCTGATATTTGGAAGGGAGGGACCTTGTTTGTCTCAGGGAGACCACTATATTATGCTGTATTGCTTTAGTAGGCCTTTTGGTAACACTCTCTGGCGTTCAGAGGCACCACTGTACATTAGCAAGTGATGTCTCAAGACATTTTTTTCATGTTACATAGGTCTTCGACAACAGGACGTACGCCCTTTCTCCTCATTATATCCACTAATAGGCAAAAGGCCGTTTATAATTGGGGGGGGGGGGCGGTTGAAGTCCTCTGATGCCAACATCCCTAGGCAAGAATAATCATTGTTGATTCAGAGCTTCCTGTATAAATCATTTCGTCTTAATTACCCACAGCTTATAACACTACTTATGAGAATTTGGCTCTAGATTAGAGAAATATCCTTTTTGACAGTGGTGTCCGTTGCCTCATTCAGTCAATTTAAAAAGGGTAGTTCATGGGGCTGGAGAGATGGCCCTAGTTTGAGTGCCCAACTGCTCTTACAGAGGACCGGTTCAATCCCCAGCACCACATGGCAGCCTAGAACCGTCTGAAACCCAATTCCAGGAGAACTCCGAGTTCCAGGGAGATCCGACGGCCTCTTCTGACCTCCGTGGCATTGGCACGACATGGGTGCACACCTACAGCGGAACAGTACATCGTCCTCTATGATCAGGCATCAGCAGATAAATCATATAACAATTAATAAACAAACCATTTAAAGCGGTTATGTTTATGCCTATAGCTTTTACGATCCCTCGTTAGGGTCCAATTAACCCGTCTCTGGAAACATTCCCAGCTTCTAAAATTTACAGTCTATGGGCGGATGGTCCATACCACCGGCATTTTCTTTTTCCTTAAAGGGGAGAGGTAGAGGTTCTTCAGTATCTTTTGAAGGGTACCACCAGGGGACGTCACATTAGGGCCCACTATAAACATTTAACCCCAATAGTATTCAGAAATATCCTCAGTGTCTGTGACTCAGGCAGTCTGAGGTTCCTCTGTCTTTAATGTTCAGATGGGTAAACCTCTCTTCTGGCATTTCCCAATCCATCATGTACAGCCAAAAGCTGTATGTTTTCAGCATTTAGATTGGTGACTTTCACTTGTCTGGTGCTCTGAGCATTTGGCGCTTCACCCCGCTGTTCCGGGTAGGCGCAACTTCATTACTCAACGATTGCTCCGTCTCGCCTGCCCCGCACCACATTGGTACTCGGACTTTTCAAGAGTCCGTAACTTCCAATATAGTAATTGTAAAATTCTATCATGGATGGAACACAAGTTTTGGCCATTTGTACCCTTCCAGAAACACACATCAGTCTAGTACCTTCCTCTTTTGGCCTCTCCACTCGCCCCTCGGCCCGTTTCGTCACCTCGCCTCTTTTTTTTTTATTTTAGGTTTTTATTTTTACCCTATAGGATGCCTACAGATTGTATTACGCCATACCCAATAACAGGAGCCGAAGGCATAGCTCTTCATTAAATTTACCGACACTGTTTCTCTGACCTTGATATGCTACTTAATTTGGGGGAAGTGTGCAGACTTTAAGCTTAGTTCCTTTAAAATGTCCTACCACAAGAAGAGAAAGTGTTATAATGTGATGTTGTGTTACTGTGGCACAGGGAAAAATAGAGCCATCTTGTACCTCACACCCATACAATTATAACTACAACAATGCATTATGTATCTATATATTTCATGCTTCTTATATTCCTGCGCGGAAGTAGGTCTATCTAATGTTTATCGCGGGCCTGGTATTTCTTCCATCCCAAACCCCTTCAGCCTACCTATATTTAACTATGTTTCTCCAACAACCTACTCCAATCGAGCGTACACATGCTCAGTCGATCCGGGCGTCACCCATAAGCCCTTAAAATATCCTATACTTTGGATAAAGCTTGGGCAGATTGAGTACCTGCCAAATAAAATTTTTACCCCCAACTAAACCACGTGCTCTTAATTTGCGCTATTTACTTGACTATGCGACGTCTACCTTATGTGGAAGTATTTAATCCGCTTAGAGGCTGGTCATTTTTTAAATGCTCCGCAACGAGCTACCTGAGAAGCGGTTTACGCCCTGGATGTTGTATAATTCAAAAATATTAGAACCAACCCCAATGACAAACTATATAAACAAACATATAGCATTTTAATATTTTTGCCCAGATTTAGGTTGTCTAAATGTCGTATCTTCCTGCTCCGTTTTTTTTTTTTTTAGCCACATAAGCATTCCTGTCATTATTGAACGAACCTCAAGTATTTAATAATTCTCATCTCGGTCAAGCACAATCAAGCGGAGGTTAGGGCGACCCCACGTACTTCGCAGCTTACGTTGCCACTTGTCCTAAGACTTACTAAATCGCCACCCTCGCTGCTTATGCACACAACCTTCGGGCCTAAGCTCATAGCCGATGTCGCGCTTCGGTTCGGGGCAAGAGACAAAATGATACACACTAGCTACGGAGGCTAAACTGCATTCTTGAGCAGCGTCTTGTGGCATGGAGCTCGCGCGCACACTAACATCTCTATTGTTTTACACAATGTATATGTCCTCACTTGTCATGTTGGTTGGGTCTGCTGGGGTACGCTTTGGTCCTAATTTTTCTGACTGGTCCAATCGTTGTGCGGCCCCTTCGATCACAGCACCACTCCAGTGTAACCTTTTCTTTTGCTTGCCTCTCCAGTCAGGCACAATCATTTTTGCCAGTAAGATAAACCTAAATTTTACTTCCAAATACCGCGTAGAAGGTCATAGTCCAGTCATACATTAAAGAGCAATCTGTTTCTATTCGGGTCACCAATTATTACAGCCCTCACTTGGTTCAACCCGCCCCATATGCTTTATCCACAAAGTATAGCATATTTTAAGGACTCTTTCTAGCAATTGTTCTGCCGTTTTGTTTAGTGCGCTTGTTATCATGTGCCGCTGGTTCTAGGATGGTAGGTCAGTTGTTTGCGTCCCTGGAACCAGTGCTGGTCAGATTCGAGCAATGAACCTACTGTTGGTGGACATATGATCATTGTTAGATGTGTGGTTTCCTTTATTTCTGTCAGGGGTTGGGGTTATTCCGTGGAGCTCAATGTGGCGTACAGTCCATTGGTGGTTGCGCATATCAAATGCCTTCAGTGTCGTTCATGATCTTCTTTCTGAGCTCTCAACAAGCATCAAACATTATACACACTTCTCGCTTTTACTGGTGTTCCCGCCTAGGACACATTCTTACATGTGAGCGAACTAAGCTTATCATTTTCCTTCAAATAATAGATATGCTCAGCTCCCGTTCAATGACTGACTATAACAGTTGGGTAAATTGCCTATATTCTGTATAGTGGCAGCGGCCTTTGCTGGTGTGCATCCGTGGTTATGCGGCTATTGTATCAACTTGTGAGGGCCGCGTGTATTCACTGGTCATGCATAAAACTTAGGGGCAAGCACAAATAATACGAGGCGCGGCGTGCAAATAAAAAAGAGGGGGGGAAGGTGCGGGGGTGGGCGGTACTGGATCCTTCTTGATAAAGGTGTCCAATGTGAAACCTCCGTTGTCTTCAATTCCACTATTGATTTAGACATTTGCCTTGTTGCAGTTCTGTCTTTTCACCAATTTTCTTGTTGTGCGCCTGTCCTTCGTGGTGCCTTGGCTTCGTCTCCCGTCTATGTGTCTCTTCTTGGTTTTTCGCCTTCGGCCTACCTCTGGCTCTTTTCTTTGGTCGGTCTTGGCGCTCTTTTTCTGTTGTTTTGTCTTTCCCTTTGTTTTCCTCTCCTTTGTGTGTGTCGCCCTCTTTTGGGTTGGCCCTCCCTGTTTCCTCTTTTCTCTGTTTGTGTTTCGTTCGCTTTGTGGCCTTTTTTTCCTCTTGCTTGCTTTTTCTCTCTGTCCTCTTCTTGTTTTTTTTCTTTCTTTCCTTAATGCTGGTATTGTCTATTAAACTGCCTTTTTTTTCCTCCTCCGGTGTTTGGGTTCTGTGCTTAGCTTATCACTATTTTCCTGGGATGGGCACAACGAGTCGGGCTTTTGCGCGAACAAGTGGGAATACGTTCGTATTCGCAGTTTTCAAAAAGGTGTTTATTTTAACTGGCAGCTTCTTAGGTTTCGGGGGGTTCCGCTTGTATGCTTTTTGGCTTTTGTTCCCCTTTTTGTGTTGTCTTCTTTTGGTTTCCTTTGCCTCCTCTTGGGTCTGCTTTGTTGGGCGTCTGCCTCCCGTTAAGGTTTTGGGTCGCTACGCGTGTTTAAGCCCTTCTGGTTGCTCATGGTATTACTATCATCCTTGTGTTTTTTTGCATGGTGCCTTTTCTTGTTGCCGGCGCGCCGCCGCTTTGGCTTCCTCCCTCTTGTTGCCCCTTTTGTTGGATCCTTCTTTACCTTGTTTTTTCTAGTCACTGAGAATTTTTCTTACCCTTACACATTTATCAATTCTAAACTAGTTGTTGCGCTTGGTTTTTGCTTAGTTGTCGTCGAGCTCTTTTTAACGTTTTACAAACTGTGCTTACGGGTCCCCTCTGTCCTCCGGTGCTTGTCTTCTTTGTTTCGAGTCTTCTGCCCACACCGTGGTGATAAAATTCTTGTCACCGCTCCTGCACATCTCGTTCATCTGCGGTATCTCTTCTCTATCGGTATACACCTTGCTTTTTTCGGTCGCACACTATTTCTTACGCCGGGTGCTCGCGGGTTTTCTCTCTGTTTTTCTCCCTCTCTCTCCCCTCTGCCCGACAATATCGTCGTGCCCTTACACACGCTGCTATCTTTTTCTTTCTCTATTCCGCTGTTGCCCACACTCACACGCCTGGATTTCTTCTCTTTCGGCGCTGTGGTCCTGGGGCCCCGCGCCGCTCACCTACCCCGTAGGTCTGTCTCCTGGGCTTCTTTCCCTTGTTCGGCGTCTCGGCGTTCCGTGCCTTGGTGGGTTTGGGCTTGCTGTGTTACTTGTCAGGGCGTGACCTTGTTGGCCTTCCTTTTTCCCTCGCAGGCGTGTCGTCCTGGCTTTTTTCCTTTTGCTTCGCGTTCCCTGTTCCCGCTTTTTTGCATTCCTCTCTTGTCCTTCCTCCTCTTGTTGGTCCTCGTGGGGCTCGCTCTTGCTATGTGGCTGTTCGTCTCCGTTTCGCCTCCCTCGTGGTCTCCCTCCTTCGTCCCAGCCGCACCCCCTCTCCGTCGCCTGCTCCGCCATGTCACTTTGCCACTGCACCCTTATTTGCTGGTCCCGCTCTGCCGCTTTTTTTCCTCTTGGCCCCTTTTATATGCCCTCTTCCGTGTCTTCCTTGGCGGCAGTTCTCTGTCTGTCGCTTAATGGATATTCGCCGGCGCACAGAGACTGGACACATGCACACAGAGGTTCGCTCACCTCTTCGCTTTTCGACTCACGGCTTGCTCTGTCTCTTGTTCCACGCCCGTCGATTTCACCTCTGTCCTTTTGTCGTCTTTTCACTCTGTCACTTCACTCTGCGCGCTGCCGTGTGCTTTGCCTGGCTTTTTTCCTTTTCTGCCTCTCGGTCGCTTGTTTTCCTCCGCCTGCCCCCTTTTTCCTCGCTTTCTGCGCTTTTCGATTTCTGCTCTCACTCCTTTGCTGCGTTCTTCCTGCTTTGTGTTTCCTTGGACTTGCCCGGTCTTGTTTCGTCGTTTCTTGGCTCCCTCGCCCTGGGCCTCCTTGTTCTTTGCGCGCACTAGCGTTTTCGCCCTCTTGCCGGCCGTCGTCCCACCTTTTGTTTTTGGTCTCTCGCCTGCGCGTGGCTTTCGGGTTTTTCTCTTTTCCGCCTTTTCTCTCTTTCTCCTTCCCTCTCTCTTGGTCTTGCCTTTCTTTCCTTTCCCTTTTTTGNGACAAATGGGACTTCATTAAACTAAAAAGCTTCTGTACATGCAAAGAACAATAACAGGAGTAAGAGGAAAACCCACTGAGTGGGAAGAACACCTTGCACTGCAGTATCATCTGACAAAGCATCATCAATTTCCAGAGTATTACCAAATTACTCAAAAACAAGAAAAAGGAAAACAAAATGAATCAATCAAAAGAGGGAGCAAAGGCTGTAATGTAGAGGACTTTCCCCCCCCCACAGAGGAGGAACTACAGAGGCTGAGAAACATCTTAAAACTGTTTCAACGTCACTAATAATTTGGAAATGCAAATTAAGACCACTCTAAGATAGCACCTCACTCCGATAAGACTGGCCCGGATCAAGAAAACAAATGATACCAAAGTCGCTATGGAGAGGTTGTTGTGGGTAAACGGGGAACACTCATCATTGTGGTGGGAATGTTAAACTTGTACAGCCACTATGGGAAGCAGTGTGGAGAACCCTTGGAAGACTCAAAATGAGCTTGCCATTGACCCAGTCATACACTCCTAGGTATATACCACAAGACTCATCTTTCTGCAGAAATACAGCACAGCTTATTTAGTGCAGCTCTGTTCAAATAGCAAAAGCTGGTAACCAACCCAAATGCCCTCAACTGATGAGTGATGAAGTACATGACACAATGGAGTTCTATGCAGCAATAAAGAAAGAGATTATCATGAACTTTGCAGTAATGAATAGAGCTGGAGGATATATATTAAGTGAAGTAACACAATCACAGAAAAACAAACGACGAATGGTATCCTCATTGGGATGTTAGCATCAATAACCCAGTATTAATATTTCTTGTGAAGAGGGTGCATATTAAAAAGAACAACAACAGAAAGGACTGCATCAGAAAACTGGACTGAAATGGTGAATTGTTAGGGAGGGGGGTGGGAAAGGGACATGGGTCTATATTCTATAATGTATATTTAATTTAAATTACATGGTATTTACTTAAAATTATATATCAATAACTGGGATTACATATACAAATGTTCTCTATAATTTTTTGTGTTATCAGTATCATCTTGTAACATCCTCTTTTACCTGTAGGAAATTAACTTAGGGAATTAAGTTGCTTCCCAAATTAACAGCATGACAGTCACCTCAAAAAAAAAAAAAAAAACATGGACAAATTTGATGAAATTTACACCTTGATCCTGCCTATAGTATGTTGTACTACAAGCTCTTTTTTGAGACTCATGGGTCAAAAAATAAAAATTTAAAAAGGGGGATACAGTTAACTATTAAACCTTTTTGTCCAAAACTTTCAATTAATCTAAGACTAACCATGGGAAAGATTTGTATATTCCCACAGGTCAAAACATCACCAACTCAAAGGCAGAGAAAGAAAGGATACAGCCTTCATGTGTAGGTGCGTACAAGGAAATACAGCAGAGAAGTTCACCCATCTAACACTAAAAGGAAGAAAAGCCTCAGATGCTACAGACATCAAACCCCTGTGGACCTATTGTAACAATCTTACAGTGAGTCCTAATGAACTTACCTTCTAGGTGCAGCACAGCTTCAAATATGAGAGACCTCCTTACCTCTTTCATAGAACAAAGAAAAACATTGTGTAATGAAGTCATTCTCTAACTGTAATTTAGAGCTGTAGTGTTATAGAGAATCTCTTATAAAACTGGTAAAACTGCTTCTTTAATTACTAATAGACAAAGGAACTGTAAAAGGATTATTCTATTTCAGAAACCAAATATAATACTAAAGTCTCTTTAAGTGGTCATATTAAGCAAAATAATAATACAGGAGAGCTCTGATAGCAGCAATGGATTATTCTGCCAAGGAGATGTTAGCCAGGGGACCCAAACCCCCCCCCAAAAGGTAAAGGCTTATGCCTTAAACCGGGATATCTGAAGAAAAGAGGTGGTAAGGCCGCCTCGCTGTCAATGACCTGATTGTAAACCCATGGAGGATTTCAAAGATTGCACTTACAAGGTACAGTTGGTCTTCTGGAGATCCAGAGAGTGTTACCAAAGGCCACTGAACATTTAATCCAGGGATTTAAGAACCATCTGATCAACATGCCTGTGCATACAAGCTTCTCCAACTGGACTATGGGAACCTTGGGTTGTTCAAAATTTGGACATAGATACTTGCAAAATGCACCAATTACCTAATTGTATGACATACTGAGTAACATCAATGTTATCTGCAAACAACTGTGTCATTATATTGTAGAATCCCTTAAAAATTAAAAAAAAAACATAGATATACATAAGTATACATCCATGTTTTGAAATATTATTGCTTGGTAATTTAAATTTCTTGACAGCATGGATTATATTTCAATAATAGAGATTTGTTTCAATAAAGTTTTGCTTCTGTTTTAAACACCAAACAAACAAACAAACAAAAAAAAAACAAATGGCTGACCCCTAACAATATGTACAAAAATGTAAAATGTAAATTAAAAATACAAATTTTCCTTTTAAAGTACTTTTAAGAAAAAAGGCAGGGCTTTGGAAGTTTTGTGGTTTTTTTCTTCCCCTGTTGCAAATGCACGTTGTGGTTTCGGTAGGGTGGTGGAGAGGGTAGGTCATCTGCGGTGACACTGCCTGCTCTGGGTGGGTAGCCTGCCTCTCTAGTAGAAGTGACCACGGTTAGATCCTGAGGCAGGAAGTGGAGGGCTAATAGGTCACGGTGGCCTTTTAAGTTCACTTTTCCTTTTTGCTGTGTAGTCATCCTCGTTGGTCTTCTGCTTCTTGGCGTCAACATCCTCATCCTCATCATCTTCTGCTCCCTGCTTGGTGGCACCTGTCTCAGCCTCCTCATCTTCATCTCCACCCTCTTCCTCCTCCTCCCTCTTCTCCCCCCTTCCTCCCCACCTTCTTCCTCTTCTTTATCTTCCTCATCCTCAGCCTCCTGCTCCCCATTTTCCTCACTAGCGTCCCGTTGGCAGGAGCTTCTCTTCCATCCTCTGCCTCCTCCACAACTTCCTTCTTCTCCTTCTCCTTCTGAATTACGGAAGTCTGAGGTCAAGCTATCACCTGGAGGGGGTACCCTATGTGTCATCCACGGCGAAAGGTTAGGAATGGCGTGAGCTCACCCTTCACCAGGAACCCACTCTTCTGATGACGACACGGGCTTACTCGGGAGATCAGAATCCTCATGACCCGGTCACCTCTGCAAGGTTCTGCATCTAAACACTGTTGTCGTAGGGACACAACTTTGTAGGATATGTTCAAACCATAGTGATTCTTCGTGAAGTTCTCCTATTTTGTCAGTAACAACCCCTCCCTTCCTCCCTCCCTCCCTCCCTCCCTTCCTCCCTTCCTCCCTCCCTCGGTTCCACCCTCCCTCCCTCCCTTCCTCCCTCCCTCCCTTCCTCCCTCCCTTCTTCCCTCCCTCCCTTCCTCCTTTTTTTTTTTTTTTTTTTTTCTTTCCCTCCTCCTCTCCTCCCCTCTCCTCCCTTTACCTCTCCCTTCTCCCTCCCTCTCTTCCTCCCTCCCTATCTCCTCCCTCTTGCTCTTTGTTCTCCCCCTTTCTCTTTTTCCGCCTCTTTCTCCTGACTCCCTCCTCCCTCCCTTCATCCCTCCTTCCCCGCTCCTCCCGCCCTTATCTTCCTCCCTCTCTTCTTCTCCTTTTTTTGCTCCCTTCTCGTTCCTTCCCTTCATTCTTCTCCTTCCCGTCTTCTCCCTCCCTTCCCTTCCTCCGGTCTCTTCTTCCTCCCTCCCATTACCTTCCTCACCTTCCTTCCTTCTTTCCTTCTCCCTCCCTCCCGCCCTTCCTCCCCTCCTTCCATCCTCCTTCTCTCTTCCCGCCTCCCTTCCTCCCTCCCTCCCTTCCTCCCGTCTTTTTTCCCTCCCTCCCTTCCCCTTCCTTCTCCTTGCCTCCCTCCCTCCCTCCCTTCTCCCTCGTTTCTTCCCTCCCTTCCTTCCTCACTCCCTACCCTTGACCTTCCCGCCCTTCCTTCCTCCCTCTCGGTTCTCCCTCCCTTTCTTTCTTCCTCCTTTCCTGTTTTCTTTCTTCATTTTCTCTCCTCCCTCTCTTCTTCACGCCAACCACCCCGCCGTCCCTTCCTCCCTCCCTATCCTGTCCTCCGTCTATTTTTCACCTCCCTCCCTTCCTTCCTCCCTCCCTTCCTTCCTTCCCTCCCTTCCTTCCTCCCTCTCTTCTTCCCTCCCTCCCTTTCTTCCTCCCTCTCTTCTTCCCTCCCTCCCTTTCTTCCTCCCTCTCTTCTTCACTCCCGCCCTTCCTTCCTCCCTCTCTTCTTCCCCCCTCTTCCCCTCTCTTCCCCTCTCTTCCCCTCTCTTCTACTCTTCCTACTTCCCTCTTTCCCTTCTCTCTCCTCTCCTTTCTCCTCTCCTACCATTTCCCTCCCTCTTTCCTTCCTTCCCTCTGTCTTTCTCTCCCTCCTTCCTTCCCTCTCTCCCTCTCCTTCCCCTTTCCCTTCTTCTTTCTTTCCTCTTTCTCACCTTCCCTCCTTTCCCCCTCTCTCACACTCATTCTCTCTCTCCTTTCTTCCTTCTTTCACTCTTAGTTCACAATCTAACCATTCCAGAGCATCCCTCCTCCCCATTTCTTTAGTCTCCTTCAATCAGAACAGCTTCCAAAGCCCTCTCCTTTCATGATGCTAACAGTTTCAGGGAATGCCAATGAGTTGTCTTGCTAAATGTGATCAATTTGGATTTATAAGATGTTACTTTTCAGACAGCATCAAGTCAAATGTTATTGGCAGAAGATTACATGAGTGTTGTGTTCTTGGTACATTTTCTGGGAGGTGGGGGGTGAGCATAAAATGTCATTGTGTCCCTCATGATGCTGAGCTCCCTTGGCTAAGGGACTGTTTACAAGATGCCTGCATGGTAGATGTATTTTGCTTTGTAGTTAATAAGTAATCTGTGTAGGGATACTTGGATTTTGGAGGTACCTCCATCAGTCTTTTATCCAATGGTTTTATCACTCATAGCTGAGAATTGTATATCATTGTTTTAAATTCTCACGATAACCCTGTGAGGTAGATGCTGTAATTACCCATGTTACTCCATAATAGGGCCACATCTGAGATATGTGTTGGGTAGGTGATATCATTATGGGACCATCATAGATTGTCTACAAACAGACCAGGAAGGCTATGACATCAGTAGGGGCTATACACTCTCATGGGACCTCCCTCATATATGTGGTCCATTGTTCTTGCTATGTAGCCCAGGTTAGCCTCTACCTTGAGACCTTCCTGCTTCAGCCTGTCCAGTGCTGGGACTGCAGGCATGTGTCACCAGACCTGGCAATGACTTTTCTGCTTTCTTGCAGGGCTGGGGAATGAACCCGGGGCCTTGTACATGTTCGGCAAGTGCTGTGTCACTGAGCCACAATGCCTGGTTGTGATTCTTAGGATAAAGACTTGGTCAAGCCTCCACTGCTGATGAGAGACAGCTGAACTTTCCTTTGGGCCTAGCCATATCTAATACAGTCTTCTCACTACTGCACTGTCTGGAGCCAGAGTATTAAATTTCTTTTGCTCCAGGCAAGACAAGAAAAATGTGATACTTTTAGAGATCCTCTAAGACACAATTCATTTAATCTTTCAACTCTCTTCCTTCCTATTCCCTAAGGCCCTTTTCATCCTGAAGCATAATGATTCTCAACTCCGTTACCTAGACCAAAGAGAAGAAATTGGGCTTTTGTGTGAAGCCTTCGAAACTATGGAGTCCTGGTGGAATTTGATCCTGGGACTCCGACTGCTGACCAGGGCCACACTGAGCCGTGCTGCCCTCCAGGTAATAGTCCTGTCACTGTATAAGCCTGGCCATAGGTGCAAAGGCAGGGAACACCTTCCTCAGTTCTCCGCTAAAGAGAAACTTGGGAGTCCTGCAGGATGGGGTTGGGAGAATATTTTTCTCCTAGTATCAAATTTGCCAGTCAAGAATTGGGTTTGAAAATTGTAACATGTTGGGGCTGGAGAGATGGCTCAGCAGTTAAAAGCGCCAATTGCTCTTGCAGAGGACCCAGGTTTGATTCCCAGCACCCACATGGCAGCTGAGAATAGTCTTTAACTCCAGTTCCAGGGGAATCCAACACCCTCTTCTGACCTCCACTGCATTGCACAACACGGGTGCACCAACCTATGTGCAGACAGTACACTCATGCACATAAAAAAATTGTAACACGTTAAGCTGGAAGTGCTCAGCAGCTGCCTGAAGGTGCCTGTTTCCCCCATATGTGAAGAAGCAAACCCTGGCCTGGTGAGACCACGGCTTGAGGCTGTAGATGGAGACCGATGGCTAAGAACTCTGGCCTCTGTATCCACATGCTGTGTGGCTGCTCAGATTAGGCCCTGTCTGGCCTTTGCCCAGGGCCCAAGAGCATCTCTTTGCCCAGCCTCTGCCCTTCCGACACCTATTTAGCTCCTTTCCTTCCTGGACTAGTCTTCTGAAGGGAGGGAAGTTAGTCACCCACAGTGTCCACCAGGACCTGGAGGCCCCTAAGGCAGCAGCACCTGGAGATACTCAAGTCTCTTCTATGAAATGACAGAGCGTTTGGATGTCACCTACACACAACCCTGTTACCTTACATCTCTCTAGATTGTAATGTATAATACGATGCAAATGCTTGTAAATAGTTGTTATACTGTATTGTTCAGGGGAAAATGACAAAGGTGGGGGGGAGAGCCTTATGTGTTAAGTAGAGACACATTATTTTTCTTGAATAATTTGGATTCACAGTTGGTTGAATCCAGATCTTGAACCTAAGGATGCAGTGGCACAATCCTCAACCCAATACCACGAGACTTTGTGCAAGGTTCTGGAGCAACACTAGTCATTTAGCTCTTGAATCATAGAAGTGGGGGGCTGACTAGGAAAAGTGGTTCCAGGCGGATCTCTGTGAGTTCAAGGCCAGCCTGGTCTATACAGTGAGTTCCAGGACAGCTGGGGCTACAGGGAGACCCTGTCTCAAAAAGACGAACAAAAAAGTGGTACATCAGAAAGAAAGGGACACAGAACACAAGGAGCAGAGGAAGGACGTGTGTGTGTGTGTGTGTGTGTGTGTGTGTGTGTGTGTGTATGGGACTCAGGAAGGGCCCATCAGCAGTACCGCGAGCTACAGACTCTGCTGATGCCTGCTGCCAGTTCAAAGGTTTGGGGGGAGCTGGAGTACTGTCCAAGGTGGCTTGTTCTCTGCCTGGTGTGGGAGCCAGGGGAGAGGCAGTGAGGGCTGGGGAAGCCAGGGGAAGCCAGGCTGTAATTGCAGCCGCAGGAGGCCCTGGGATGAGCACATCACATAATGCCCCCTTAGTTATGGGATGCACTGAGGCCAGATCTTATTCTGTATAAGCCGGTAGGAAGGAGTGTAGGGGCTGATTAGACCAAGTCACAGGGGGGCTGTTTGTTCTGCCCCTGCTGCTGACCCAGGAGACGATTCAGGACAATTAGGAAACATCTACTTACCTAACCGCCAGCTTGGCTTCAGGCTCTCCTGGACCTCCCCCAGGAAGCCCTTCTAACACAGTGACACTCCCACTACACTGCCCTGCATCTGTCGCATGCTGGATGCTGTTCCAGGCAAGCAGTGGCCCAGACAGATCAAAATGGCTTCTGATGTGAACCTGTGATCTCCTGGAGGAATGAGCAACCATCGAAAGATAGGTAAGATACACCGTGTGTATAGAGTGTAAGTGCCTATGGGGGGGCCAGGATGTGTCAGGAAATTAGGTACTGTGGTCAGTGTTGCCTTTGAAAAATATTTTATTTTTATTTTATGTGTATAATATATATGTGCATATATATACATATATATGTATATATACATGTGCATCCATGTCATGCAATGCTTGTGGACGTCAGAAGAGGGTGTTGGATCTCCTGGAATTACCAAAGGTTGTTAGCTGCCAATAGGATGCTGGAATCAAACCTGGGTCTTCTGCAAGAGCAGCCAGTGCTTTTAACCACTGAGCCATCTCTCCAGCCCCTCAGCTACTTTTTTTTTTTGTTAATACAGCCAGGGCCCAGCAGCCCAAGGATGGCACTGTCCACAGTGGGCTGGGCCCTCCTGCATCAATTAGCAATCAAGAGCATGTCCCACAGACACGCCCACCGGCCAGTCTGATGGAGGAAATTTCTCATGTGGGATTCTCTCTTCCTAGAGGACTCTAGATTGGGTCAAGTTGTTAAAAATAAGCAGCATCCATGTCTCCAGGTGCACCTGTGATTATCTGGATTAAGATTACCTTCCAAGAGAGATCAAGAGATCCTCTTGATTATGCTGATTGGTGTGGGAGGACTCATCTTAATTGTGGGCGGGACCATTCCCTAGGTAGAAGATCTCTGACTGCATAAAATGGACAAAGAGAGCTGAACACTGGGATGTTTGTGTTCATCTGTTTCTGGCTGTGGATTGGATATTCCTGCTTTGAGTTCTTGCTGTCCTCACTTCCTCTCCATGATGGACTGTATCTTGAACTTTGAGCTAAATACATCCTTTCTTCCCTAACTTGCTTTTGTCAGGGTATTTCTTTTTTCTATTTTATTTTTCTCTTTGTCAGAGTATTTATCAGAGCAACAGGAAAATAAACCAAGACGGGTTGCTATCAAAATATTAGTCCATTTTCCATTACTATAATGAAATGCCCAAGGCTTGGTAACTTAAAAAGAAAAGAGGTTTATTTCATTCACAGTTTTGTAAACTAGGAGTCCAAGCATGGTGCTAGCTCTGACAAGGACTACATAGTACTTGGCATCAAAATGCAGGGAGAGCATGCCTTAAAGAGAGGTCACATTGCAAGATAGGAACCTGAGAGAGACTAGGGTTCCGTAAGAACTATGTTAATCCCTTCCAAACATATGTCTTCCATGGCTATTGATCTCCCACTAGGTTCTACTTCTCAATGTAGCTAACACAACTAAACAAGCTTCTAACATACAAACCCTTTGGGATCCACTCAAATCTTATCCAAACCATAAAAGAGTAGAAGGGGATAAAACCATAGAAATGTTCACAAAGGAGCTTTCTAGGCAGAGGGAACAGCCAATGCAAATGCCCTAGGGAGAAGCCCAGGCTGGATGCCAGTCAAGAACACAAAATAGCAAATGCTCCTAGTGCCCAGGGCGAGAGGAGGCGAGGGTCACAGACTAGACCCACATCCTGTACTGACGTCCCAGGCTAGTGGGGGAACTGGGTTTCACGCCACTACTTTTTTTTAACTTTTTTATTTTTATTTTTATGTGTATGGGTGTAACATCAGCATGTATGTAAGCACATCTGTGTTATGTAATGTCAGAGGACGACAGAAGAGGGTGTTGGATCCCCTGGAACGGGAATTATGGATGGTTGTTAGCTGCCATGTGGGTGCTAGGAATTGAACCTGGGTCTTCTGCAAGAGCAGCCAGTGCTGTTAATCACTCAACCAGCTGTCCAACCCCACTTTTTTTGTGTGTTTTGAGGCAGGGTCTCAGTAGCTGTCCTGGAACTTAGTATGTAAACTAGGCTGGTCTCAAACTCAATAATCCACCTGCCTCTGTCTCCCTACTGCTGAGATGAAAGGTGTGTGCCACCACACTGGGGCTCCCTCTTACCTTTCTGACACAATGTCCTCTTTTTCCGCCCTTTGTCCTCGGAGAGAATGAAAACAGCCTGTGGGTGTCCCTACCACACTTCTACTTCACTGTGCAGCAGGTCTAAGTGCAGCTGATGAATGTGGTTTTGACCTAGAAATATTTTACTTGGGTTCCATGGACCCACAGAACACAGATGTGGGTGAGCCCCATTTACACTAGTGTGTAGCTTTAAGAGTTGAATGTCGAGTAGCTGTGGCATGGGTGGGAACAGCAGTCGTATATATATTTGTCACTTGTCTTTTTTCTTATGGTCTTAAAGATTGTGCTGTTGCATGCATGTAGATTTAAAATTATGTTTGCTTTTTGGAGAAATTTCTTTTTGATGACAAAACACCTCTCTTTATCTTCAGCTACACTTTGCTTATTTATTTATTTATTTTTGTCTTTTTGAGACAGAGTCTCCCTGTAGCCCCAGCTGTCCTGGAACTCACTCTGTAGACCAGGCTGGCCTTGAACTCACAAAGATCCACCTGCCTCTGCCTCCCAAGTGCTAGAATTAAAGGTGTGCACCGCCATGCCCGGCAGCTACGTTTTGCTTTAATGTCTGCTCTCTCTACAGTTTAGCTTGCCATAGTAATGGCTACCTGCTTAGTATTTAGGTACCTTTTCCATTCCTTGATTTTCATTCTTTTTAGGTTCTTCTATTGAAAGAGTGCCTCTTGTAAGTAACATACAGCTGGACCTTCAAAATCTGTTTTTATCATCTTACTAGATTTGTATATATATTTAATGTGTGTTTAGTATTTTATCCATTTACATTTACTGCAAACACTATAATGTTTGGGTTCATGGCTGCCCTTTGCCGTGTGTATTTCTCCTATGTGGGACAGCTTCAGTGTGCTTTATGTTTTCCTTGGATGCCACTTTCCAATCAAGGAAGCACTTTTCTTATGGCTAGTAATCTTTTCTAAATTAAATATTATTTTATATGTATTATTATTTTCTGTGAGTGTGTGAGTATTTGCATCACAGAGCATGTGTAGATGTCAGAGGACATTTTTTAAATTTTCTGTTGAATTTTTGCAATTTTTATTTTATTTATTTATTTATTTATTTATTTATTTATTTATTTATTTTTATGTGTATGAATGTACTGTCCGCATGCAGGTCTGCGCACCTGTGTCATGCAATGCCACGGAGGTCAGAAGAGGGTGTCGGATTCCCCTGGAACTGGAGTTAAAGACGGTTCTCAGCCGCCATGTGGGTGCTGGGGATCGAACCCGGGTCCTCTGCAAGAGCAGTCGGTGCTCTCAACCGCTAGGCTATCTCTCCAGCCCCGAATTTTTGCAATTTTCATACAATATAATTTGATGGCATTTAGATCCTCTCCCCCTCCAGCTATCTCTCTCCCCAGTGCCCCCTGGGCAATTCAGAGGAAATCCTTTGAGAGTTGGTTCTTCCATTGTGAGTTCCAGGGATTGAACTCAAGTCATAAGGCTTTTGCAGCAAGCACTTTTACCCACTGAGCCGAAACATTGGTCCATGGTCACCATTCTTTTACTGCACTTTTTTGTGTTTACTCTAGAAAGTATGTGTCCTTGAGATATGGACAGTCTGATACAAACTATGACTTCTACCTCTCTGTTGATGAGGCTTGACTCCAGAATGTTTTACCTCTTTGTTCCTTTTCAACCTTATTTGTCTTCACCTCTGTATGCTTTAATCTCACATCTTAACAGCCACAGCACATTCTTATATTTTGTTTTATCTTCATTTATATTTTCCCAAGTTTTTAAAATTTGTTTTCTTTATCTTTTTTCCTCTCTTACATTTCTGCACTTCTCTCTGGGATTGTTCTCTTTTGCCTATATAAAATGGCTTTTGTATTTATTTCAAGGAAGTTCCAGTGACAGCAAATTTCCTGTTCTTGTTTTGAATGCTTTTGTACTGTCTTCATTTAAAAAATTATTTTAGTTTATGTGTACAAGTGTTTTTACATGTATGTGTGTCATGTGTGTAATGCCTACAGAGGTTGGAAGACGGAATCAGATCCCTTGGAACTGTAATAAAGGATGATCGTTAGGAGTTTTGTGGTGCTGGGAACTGAACCTTGTTCTCTGCAAGAGCAACAAGCACTCTTAACTGCTGAGCATCTCTTTAGTCCCCTTATATTCATTTTTGAGGCCCAGTTTAGGATTGCATATATTTTTAGGCTGGAGATTATTTCATTTTAGCACTTTACTTAAAATTTTCTTTAATTATTTCTATGTTGGCTATTTTTTTTTACCAATTTAAATGCTTTGTCCCTTAAATGAGGTTTTGTCTTTTTTTAATTATTTATTTATTTATTTATCTATTTATTTATTTATTCGTATGAATGTACTGTCTGCATGTAGGTTTGTGCACCGTGTCATGCAAAGCCGTGGAGGTCAGAAGAGGGTGTCGAATTCCACTGGAACTGGAGTTCTCCTGGAATTGGAGTTATGGACGGTTCTCAGCCGCCATGTGGGTGCTGGGGATCGAACCCAGGTCCTCTGCAAGAGCAGTCGGTGCTCTTAACAACTAGGCCATCTCTCCAGCCCAAGGTTTTGTCTTAATAGGCCTCTGTATTTGTGTTTGAAATCTATTTACTGGGCCTGCCCACCACACTTGCATTCCCTTTTAAAACTACAGTCCTCTATTCTTACAGTCTGAACTCATAAAAGTGGGTGTAATTTTGCTTTGTGCCATCAGTATTTAGACTATGAAATGGAATTTCCGCCTCATGTTAGAATATGAGGTATTTGTGTTTTCTCGGTCAACAGTTATTGACCTTGCCAAAATACTTTGAACCACTGTCTTATTGACAGAAAACAATAGGAGCATTTTAAAAGAAATAAGAAAATAATTCAGTCTTAGCTGATTGTGAGTGGCTGTAGCTAGACCGTGCAGATGCAAGCTTGCTGAGTTCCACGGGCCTTCCATTCTCTTGGAGCATGAATTATTTCTGTAGGGAGTCAGATGTCTTATCATTTCTCCTTTCCCAGCTCCCAGGACTGCTGATTGTACCTCTGAGTCTTTTATGCTTTTTGGTTTATTTTCTATTAAACTGATCTTATTTGAACACTTCCTATAAAAAAAATTGATTCATTTTTATTTACTATTTATTACGAGTGTTCTGCCTTCATGTATGTAAGTGCACTCATGTTATGCAGTGCCTGAGGAGGTCAGAAGAGAGGGTTGGATCCCCTAGAACTGGAATTACAAACAATTGTTAGCTACCATGTGGGTGCTGGGAACCAAACCCTAGTCCTCTGCGAAGAGTAGGCAGTGCTCTTAACCACTGAGCCATCTCTAGCCCTAATAGACCCTAATTTTACCCCCCTTTTTTTTTTGAGACAGGGTCTCCCTGTAGCCCTGGCTGTCCTGGAACTCACTCTGTAGACCAGGCTGGCCTTGAACTCACAGAGATCCCCCTGCTTCTACCTCCTGAGTGCTAGGATTAAAGGTGTGTACCACCATGCCCTGCTTTTTTTAACTGTAAAAGTGATTAACTCCTGTGCTTGCATTTTGGCCTTCTTTCCTGTGCTGTTGCAGGATTCCTTTAACGTATATTGATGCAAAAGCCCACTGCATACTGAGACTCTTGGGGTCTCCACATTTTATGCCATTAGCCTCATGAAGCTTTTGAAGCTCTGCTGGTTGGTCTCTTGGGCCCCTGACAGGACTCCATAGCCTGAACAAAGTTTTCTCAGTTTTTCTCCTGTCAGTAGAATTGACAGAGGCTCCTGAAGAAGTATGTCCAGTGGTCCTCTCCATAGTCGTCCCCACCCTCCTAGCATCACTCCCTGTATCATCTTCATTGGCTCCCAAGCCCTCCCAGACCTTAGCTATTACTTTATATGCTTCATTAATCATATGTCAAGGGATACTCACCTGCTACAGCTATTCCACTGGTAGCAAATGCAATCCAGGCTCCATTTTTCCTACATACCTCAGTATCAAACACTGTGCTTGGAAAAACTCTTTGGACAGTTTGAGGCTCCACTTGCCTGATGTTCTCCTCTGGAATGAGTTTAGGTTGACAGTTGACGAGGGCTGCCTTAATTCAGTGAGACTCAGACGTAGTCTATGAACAGGTTCACTATCTCTGAGGCCTGGTTTGCTCTGGCAAAAAGAACTTAGCTCTTTGGGGTCTTAGCTGAAGGCCGTGATGCCCAGCAGTTTTCCTTTTCCTGAGCAGACCCTGGACTCCCAAGGTTGCCGAGCGCTCATTGACTCTTAGCCTCTCAGTCATTGTTCTAGCTGTGGCTTCGAGGGGTAAAGAGCCCCTCATTCTGACCCATTTTTCTTGATTTTCTTTCTCTTTTGGTGGCTGCACGATGCAATTGTGCCTTGATAATCTAATAGTCAAGGGTTTGTTAGGTTGTTGAGCTTGGCCCTCAGTTGGGGGGCTGGTCAAGAACAACTTAACATTATACAAGTATATTTCTCTATATGTTTTGGGAAGTGTTATATGTAATACATGTTATAAATAGTTATGTATAAATATATTAGCACTGCTGGGGAGTGAACCCAGGAGCCTCTGTCCATACAATAAGCACGTGCTTCAAACTAAGCCATACTTCCAAAATCCCAACAATATATAATTGAATATAAGAGCAATGCAGATTTAAAAACAATGTGTGCTGTATGTTACTACTGCAATTAAAATGGAAAGCATGCAAATTTGAATGTATATTTGTTTTTTTTAATTTTTTTAAATTTTATTTATTTATTTATTTATTTATTTTTGTCTTTTTGAGACAGGGTCTCCCTTTAGTCCCAGCTGGCCTGGAACTAGCTCTATAGACCAGGTTGGCCTTGATCTCACAGAGATCTGCCTGCCTCTGCCTCCCAAGTGCTACGATTAAAGGCATGGGCCACCGTGCCCAGCAAATTTATGTTTTTTGTATATGAGTGTACTGTCTGCATGTAGGTTTGTGTGCCCATGTTGTGCAATGCTGCGGAGGTCAGAAGAGGGTGTCGGATTCCCCTGGAACTGGAGTTAAAGATGGTTCTTAGCCACCATGTGGGGGCTGGGGATCAAACCCGGGTCCTCTGCAAGAGCAGTTGGCGCTCCTAACCGCTAGGCCATCTCTCCAGCCCTTGAGTGTATATTTGTAGAAAGACCAGGAAGACCGGCCAAGTTGTTAATGGTAGCTGTCTTTGAATTACTGGATAATAGATTTTTCATAATGTTTTCGTGTCTTCTGTATTTTCCAGATTTTCTATAATAAAGTTACCTCGTATTAAAAAAAAAACACAATTATTTAGACATGGCAGTGCATACCTTTAAGTCCCAACACTTGGGAGACAGAGGCAAGTGGATCTCTGTAAGAACAAAGCTAGCTTGGTCTACATAGTGAGTTCCAAGCTAGCTGGGGCTACAGGGAGACCCTGTCTCAAAAAAATACTATTCTTGAAAAAGACAAGTGAGGCCTGAGACATGGCTCGGCAGGTCAAGGCTGCTGTCACCAAGCCCGAAACCTGAGTCTGATCAGGAACTGTCACGGCAGGAGAGAAAGGACTGCGGAAACTTGTCCTCTGACGCCCAGAGTACGTGGGCACAGATACACACTCATTAACTAATTGTAATTTTTTAAAAAAAGAAAAGAAAAAGACAATTGCCAGAAAATAGCAGTTGGGGAAAGAAGGTGGAAAGAAAAAGATTACAACCCAGAAATTGAAAGTAAGATCTCCTATGAGGAAGAAAAAAAGGGTGGAGGAAGGGAGAATGCTACAGAGAGATCCCCCAACGCTGTCTCTGAGCTGGGAAGGACTCCACACATCTTCTCCAAGCTCCTTGTTGTCAGGATACAAAGAAAGAAGCAGGTTCATGAAGTTAGTGGCAGAGCTGGGGCAGAGGGCCGGTCTCCCGATTCTCAAGCTAGAGCTCCTCTGAGGAGAATCCTTCAAGTTCCTGTGCGCTGCCAGAAGCTTGGAGGGTTTTCTTGGGGTATTGAAGCCTGGTCTGTGGCTGGGGCTGAAAGTGAAGGGTCAGCCTGATTTGGCAAAAGAAACACTGGTTGTGACGGTGGGAGGCACTGCCTTCTTCTCCTGGGTCTGGTTCTAGCTGCTTGTGAGAAGTTGTCTTCCATATGGGGACCCACACCAATGCTGGCCCGCCCCTAGTTCCCCGGGGAGCCATAGCAAGGGGCAGCACAGAGAGTGCCTGCAGACGCACTTCTGCCTATGAGGCGTGTCTATTGCAAACCTCGTGTATTTTCCCTTTGGTACAGCTTATATAGTGAAAAGCAGGGGTTCTCAGAAAATTCACGAAAGGGCCAGGATTCCAAGGAAAGTGAAATTAACCAGGTGTCCTCATAAAGAGAGGTTGGGGAGAAGCTTCATAGATAAACTTTGGGTGATGAACAATTTTGAGGGAAGGCAGTGAACTACTGAAAGCACACATAAATCTTGGTAAAAGCAAGTAACACAGAAAACAATCACAGATGCACTTGGGTCCCAAGTAAAGCAGGCAGTAACTAGAGGAAGACAGAGAACAATGAAGACTGTCCAGGATGATTTTCCCATAGAACAAAAGAGGGTTTCAGGGCTTGGCAGCTGCGTACCATTTGGCTGCTCCAATGGACAGGGTCTGTGATAGGCCCACTGTTCTCAGTGGGCTGTCCCCATCTGGGCCCCTGGCTGCTTCAGAACTCCTGAGGTCCCTTTTATTCTAAATTAATTCATCCCAGTCCCCAACACTTCTACAAAAGATGGTGCTATCTACAGGCATCTTGTCAGCTTAGTGTTCAAAGGCCTCCATAGCCTGCCCAAGTATATAATGTATATTATTATATTATATATATATTATTATTATATTATCTTATACTTTCCCCTTCGTCTGCCTACATGCCCGGCCAAATCCCACAACAATGTTGAAGCCATTCTAGGCTGAGTTGTGGACTTATGTCTCAAATAAGCTTATGTCTTTGCTTGCATGATCCCGTCATGAGCATCCTTCTAGCTGGGCCTGGTAGTGTTGGCCAGCCTGGAATACGCCAGCTACTTGGGAGGCCTAGAGAGGGTGATGTCAAGTTTAAGGCCTACTCAGGCTACAGAGTTAAAGAGTTACCTGAGTAACTAGTAAGACTCTACTTAGGTTTGTACACAAACCTAGAACAACAAAACTTCCCCTCTTGAGTTTCTTTAGACAGACTCTGACCTGCTCAAATTTACATTCATTTCTCACTCCTTCTTTCAGACTCTTGACACCAGTACAAAACGTCCCTTTATGAAAACCTCTCACATTAGCTACCCCCCCCCCCCCAGGCCCCTAGGTCATGGAAGAGGCTAAGGGGCAGTCCTCTAATGGAGCATGGTCTGGACAAGGGGACACGCCTGGAGATAGGCACTAGGCAAATACTTGTGGGAAGAATGGTGAGATATTGCAAAGAGCTATGCCTGTGAGGAGCTCTGCTCATCAAGAAGGAACTGACTGAAAAAGTCAGTTCCTTCTTTGACCAGAGCTCCTGATACGAGCCTGTTCAAAGACTTCTGTGCCTGTTTTTGTCTACCTTGATCTTGCGCCAGATGTGGGAAAGACTTAAGAGGATCCTGAGTTAGGAACAGATACTGAAAAGGAAGAAAAGTGTTCTCAGGACAGAGGCAGTGTGAGGCTGTTCAATGAAAACCTAGGCCTGGAGATGTTGAAACTTCTAGTAGTGAGATTAGGTCCTGTCTGATTTTAGCCAATTTCAGATTTGGAGTGGGCTGTCCTTAGGACCAAACTATACCTGAGTTTGGGCAGAGAACCAGTAGTATGTGGCATTTTTCTATGTCAAATAATAATAAAAAGCCAGTGTGTTTGGGCCCCGAGAGGCTCCTGGGCCCTTCCTGTTCTGTAGCAACAGGGAACATGATTGAGGGAGCTGCTGTGTTGACCAAAAATGAGGTTTGGGGTCCTGACGGCTTCCATCAGGGACCAGAGCAGAAACAGGTCATTGACTGGGGGAGTCTATGAGGTTTAGAAACCAAGGACATTTGAATGAGAGATCTGAAGGTGATAAATTTGAGCGTCTCCTCACAGCATTGAAGTGTATTTGGGCAAAGGATTTAATGTCTCCCATGTCAGAATTAGCTGAGGTCACCTACTAAATGTCAGGCAGAAACACATGGATGGAATGACCCAGGGAATCTTGCCTTTCCTTGGGCCCAAGGGGCCTTGGGCAGACTCTCACAGGCTAGGCTAGCAAGGCTTAACTCCCAGAAAACCTGGTTATTCTGTGAAGTAGTTTTGAGGAAGGAAGAAGAACATGGAAGAGTGTCCTGTTATTTATCTAAGAATAAGGACTCTGCGAACTGTGGAAGTGGCTTTTTTTTTTTTTTTAATTTTTTTTTTATTAATCTTTATTTTTATTAAACAATTTTATGTTATGTGTATGAATGTAACTTCTGCTGCAGGTTTGTGCACCCTGTGTCGTGCAATGCTCGCGGAGGTCAGAAGAAGAGTGTCGGATTCCCCTGGAGCTGGAGTTCCCTGGAATTGGAGTTTCATAAGACGGTTCTCGGCCGCCATGGTGGGTGCTGGGGATCGAACCCAGGGTACTACTGCAGAGCGGTCGGCACTCTTAACCGCTAGGCCATCTCTCCAGCCCCATGAAGTGGTTTTTAAAGAACCTGAAAGTATTTCACTTTAGAGATGTTTGGGGTAGATGAGGAAGGAGGAGCCAGGACCAGGAAAGCCTTCAGGAACCATTGGAAGCAAAGAGTTTAAAGTATTTTTTAAATTTTTTAAAAAAATTTTATTTTAATTTAATGAGTGTATCGTGTCTGCCTGCATGTAGTTTGTGCACCCGTGTCAATGCATGCACGTGGAGGTCAGAAGAAGGGTGTCCGGTATTCCCCTTGAACTGGAGTTAAGACAGTTTTTAGCCCGCCATTGTGGTGCTGGGGATCGAACCCGGGTCCTCTGCAAGAGGCAGAGGCCATCTGCAAGAGCTAAGCCATCTCTCCCACCCAGTTGTAATAGCATTTTAAGGGGTTGATTAATCTGCTTGTACCTTGAAGCAGAACCCAGGTTTAGGAAGTAGTGACTGAAGTGCCACGATGGGTGTATTAGCTGCGTCTCATCCCTCATCCTGCACCCAAGTCGAGCTTTGTGGAATTAATCTTGCCCATCTTTGATTTTTTTTATTAATTTTAATTTATTTCTGGTAATTGTGTATGAATGTACCTGTCTGCATGCAAGTTTGTTGCACCCGTGTCGTGCAAATGCCGTAGAGGTCAGAACATGGTGTCAGAATCCCCTGTATCTGGGTTCTCCTCACCTGGAATTGGAGTTTCAAGACAGAGCTCTCGTAAGTGCTTAGTTCAGGCACCTGGAAAAAGAAGAGATGGGATTGAAAAGAAAAATGCCAATTGACTTGACTTGTGTTGCCTTGCAAGGAAGCCTGAGTGCACTGTCTTCAGGCAGGCCAGGTTGGATGCCACCTCCTGGCTCCAAGTCCCAGCTGAGTGGCTTCTGCTTCCTGAGCCTGGGGACTCAGGACCAATTACCTAACCCTTTGAATTTTTCCTTTTGTCTAAATAAGAAAAAAAAAATCCTTTTTCTTTTTGCTTCATGGGGTTATTGTGAGGATTAAATGTGTTAATTGGTGTGCAAATACTTAGAACAGTTCCTGTGGTGCTCAGTAAACATTTTCTATCCCTCTTATTAGCTTTGGGGATGGTGGCCCCCCTGTTTTTCTGAAAAGAATTTCCCTGGCCAAGTGTGGAGGAGCTCGTGGCTAGGGCTCTTAGGGAAGGCAAACACTTCTGAGCTCTTCATCTCTCCAGTGCATCACTTAGGAAGGCTCTTCAACCCTTTCTTTAGCAACTTTCCTGACCTGTTCTCAACCCTGTGTTTTAAATCTTGGAATTGAGATGATTTTTCCTTTGGGGGGGTTGGTGGTGGTGAGGGAGGGAGGGCAGCACAGACTGCACGTCCGACACCAGCAGCTTTGGCTCTGGTCATTTTCTGATGAGCTTTGGATCAAAAATGATGCTGGAAGAAGGCTGGATCAGGACTCACCCTTTGAATGGTGCCGGGGGCTCTAGCTAGTGGCCAGAAAGGCTCAAAATAGATGTTCAGATTTGTATCTTGTAGCAGTCTCCTTTACATACCTACAGCAGGAGGGTGGGTGGGATTATTCTAATTGTTGATTTTGGCTCTAGGCTGGCTTTGGTCCCCTCTGGTGCAGAGTAGGCTGGGCTTTTCAAGAGCAAAAGGCCAAGGGTGTGCTGGGAGCAGGTGGTACAGAGAGGATGAAGTGGAATGGAAGATGGAATTTAAATGTTAAGGGGTGGGTAGAAAATGTACCAAGATATTTCGAGGGCTAAATTTGTACTGGAAGTTAAATGCATAGATTGTAGTGAATCAGAACAAGAACCACTTACGACTTTGAAAGCTGTTGAGTTGCCCAGGCGATATCTAGCCGTTCAATGGATGGTTTGTTATTAGCAGTCAACATTTACATACTACTTTTTTCCCTTCTCAGATACAGGTCACAGAATGTTGGTGACAGCCAGGAAACCAAGACCCCTGGAGGATTTGCTCAGGGCCACAAGCGGTTCGCTGAGGAGTGGACACATCCCAGATCCCTTTGGTGGGTTGCTGTTTTCTACAGTGGACTTGTACCTTGCCTCATTAGTTAACCTATCAATAACCAGTGAGGAGCAGAGTGGTTGGGTGGAGCCTTTAGCTGAGGAGGAGAGGGTAAGAAAGAGAGGGGTCCTCAGTGGCTAAGCAAAAAGGGCACTGGGCCTTGCCGTTTCCTCTGGCATTTGGATGACGAATGTCTCCCAGAGGCCCATGTGTTGAAGGTACAGGCAGAGGCTCTGAAACCTTCAGGAGACAAGGCTGAGTGGGAGGAAGGAAGTTGAGCCATTGGGGGTGTCCTTGAAGAGGATTGTGGGATCCCCCGTGCATTTTTTGTTTTCTCCCTCTATCACAACTCCCGTGGCTTACTGCCTCTTGATAGGCCCCAAAGGAAAATAGATCAGGGCCCAGAACCTACAAAACTTGGAGACCAAATAAACCCTTACTTTTTTTTTTTTTTTTTTAATTTTTTAAAAATTTATTTTGTATGTGTAAAATGAGAATGTACTGCGCATGCTAAGGTTTGCGACGAGCCCGTGTCGTGCAAATGCCGCGGAGGGTCAGAAGAGGGTGGCGGGATTCCCCCTGGAACTGGAGATTCTCCTGGAACACTGTGGACGTTTCAGAGCCGGTTTCTCCGGCCGCACAATGGTTGGGTGCTGGGGATCGAACCCCGGGCTTCTTCAGGTAAGTCGGTTGCTACTTAACTGCTAGGCCAATTTCTCAAACCCTTCCTTTTTTATGTCAATTATCTCAGGTCCTTTTATGGGAACGGGAGGGTGACAAACGGAGCTTCCAAACTTCCTTTCTGAGCTTTAGCCCCAAAGAGTCTTTTAACTGATCAGCTGTCAGTGTGCTGCATCTGGTGTATTCACCACCGACCAGGAATGTTTCTTTCTTGTCTACTACCACCATGTATCTAGTTGCTGCCCATAACTTTACTTTGATTCCATCTGTTTAATATTTTATTTCCTCCACTGTTCACTGTGTCTGCTACCACCACTGTCTACCATAACAGATGCTCATTAGCCTCTTCTGTTCCCTGTTTCCATCCCTTCCTATCCATCTGTCCATCTCCCACTTCCTAAAGCCTGACAAAACTCTTTAAAAAAAATCATTTATTTTATGAGTGTTTGCATTGCATGTATGTAAGTGTACTAACTGTGTGCAAATGCCCCTGGAAGACCGAAGAGGGCATCAGATCTCCTGTAACTGGAGTTCTCCTGGATTTTGAGTTACAGGTGGTTGTTATTTGTCATGTGGGTGCTGGAAATGGAGCCTGGGGTCCTCTGCAAGAGCAGCCCAGTGCTCTTATCCACTGAAGCCATCTCTCAGCCACATATTCAAACTCTTTTCTTTGCTGAAAACTTCCTGCCTCCCAGCAGCTGCAGGTTTAGTAGAGCTCAAACACCCTCACAAAATCTCCTGCCCACCTATCCAGGCCTGTCTGTAGCTCTGTTTACACATTTCTGGGCAGTCTGAGTGAAGTTGTGTCCCTTGACCTCATCTTGCTGTGGGGGATTAGGGGAGCAGAGGGAGCCAGATGGCAGAAGAGGAAAGAAGAGAGCAGACTCAGAGACTGACTTGGAAGTGCCATCTCCATATAGGCCATCCTCAGCCTGGGGAGAACTATCACAGGAGAAGTAGGTGGCTTCCATGAAAACCAGACTCAGAGCTCCCTCTCCACATACTATGTCCTCATTTGCTGGCTGACCCTAGGAGGAATGAAACTTCTTACCGGTGCCACTTAATATATGCAGCTGGTTTTTGTTTCCTAATCCAGTCTCCCAGTCTTAGATGTCTTTTGTTGGGAGTTTAGGTTTCAAGGTTATAAATTGAAAGAATGCATGTTTGCTCCTCTCATCTTATTATTATTTTGCATTTTTAGTCTCAGTTTTTACTTCTGCCAGGTTTATGTTATTAGTTTCTCTTTCTAGGTGCTTGGGGGATGGTTGCTCCTCTCTTCTGTCCTTGGAATTGCTTCAAGTATTTTCGGAAGGGTTGGTTTTCCAGACATGGATTTTTTTTTTTTTTTTTTTTTTTATGTCATGGAAGAATTTTTCTCTCTCCTTCAACTTATAATTGACAATATTTTTGCTGGGTAATAGTAACCTGGGTTGGCATCCCTAGTCCTTAATACTAGAAATGCTTTGCTCCATGTTCGTCCTGCTTTCATGGTTTGTGGCCGAGAAGTCAGTTGATAATTCTGATGGGTTTCCCCTTATATATGACCTGTTGTTTTTTCTCTTGTGGCTTTTCAGAATTTTGTCTTTGTTTTTGGCATGCTAGCATTTTATAATTAACATGTGATAATGCATTGGGGAAGTTTCTTTTCCTGATCGTTGTCTGTTTGGAGTTCTTTGTGCTTCTTGTATGTGTATTGGTTTGTCTTTTTTTTTTTAGTTGGGGATTTTCATTTTCTATTCTTGCTGTTGAAGATCTGTTCAACTACATTCTCTTTGGGATTCCGTTCTTCTTCTTCTATCCCCTATGATGCAGAGGTTTGATTTCTTTTCACAAGTGTCCCACAATTCCTGGTTGTTCCACTTTTTGTTTTAAAATTTTTTTTCAATAATCTTTGAGCTTTTTAATTGCTCAAATAAAGATTATCTTCCGGATAGTGTTATCTTCCAAATATGGTATTCTTTGTTCTGCTTACTACATTCTACTTCTGAGGCATTTATCTTTCCTTTCCTCTTGATTGATTGGATGAGTGTTCTATGTTTCTTTTCATTTTCATCCTGTGATTTCTTTAGTAATTTCATTTCCTTTTGGAGCTTCTCAAATCTCTTCTTGGTGCTCCTTACTACTTTTATATCGCTGGTTGGCTTCCTTTATCAGTATTTCTACTTCCTTCGGGAGTTTGTTAATTTTCTCCGCTTTAGTTTCTTTCTGGAGTTTGTTCATCTGTTCCTTTAGTTCTTTACAAAGTTTGTCATTGGTCTTCCTTCTAGGTCCTTCTTGAGTTTTTTTCATTCTCTCTCCTTATTCTCTGACTTGTTCTTTATAGTCTTTATTTCTTCTTCTGAATAGGTCTGCAAATTGTCCTCTGAGATCTGTTTCCTTTGGGTCACCCCCAGGGGGGGATCCCCCATAGCAATCTGCTACAGGGTTAGTAGAGCTCGGTGTGGAATTACCTTATACCTTTCCAATTTGTGTCCCTCTTCTCGTGTCCTCTGGCATGTGGGTTTCCCTTTTTTTTTTTTTTTTTGCCTGTATTTCCAATGCAAATCACGAATGCCTTTTCACTGAAGCCTCCTTCCGAATGGCTTTTTTTTTTTTTTTTTTTTTTTTAACCCTCCTTGTTTTATGGAGGTGTTGACTTGTCTAGGTTTCAAGGCTTTTTTAATTTTTGTTTATGAATTATTGGAAGTCTAATTCACTCTTCCCTTCTGTTCTGAAGGTCTCCAAAAAAATCCACTTGGACCCTCCTTCTCAGCAAATTTCCAGTTGTTGGCAGGGGGGTGGGGGGATATACCTGACTTAGCCCATGCCCCGGTACTTCTGCTGCTTGCAGGTGGTCCTGGCAAGTCCCTGATCTAACCACTGTGCAGTCAAGTCTCACAGTGGCAAAAGGTCCACTTTTAATACCAGCTAAAAGGGCAACTCTACCCTGACAGCCACACAAGACCAGCAAGGATTTAGCAGGCCACCCTTTTAATCCCAGCTAGGATGGTGACTTCAAACCGACAGCCTTGCAAGACAAAGATTAAGCTATCCAACAACGAAATCAATCAACCAACAACCCAGGAGTAAGATCTATCCTAAAATCTGCACGGCTAAAGCGCCCAGCTCCTACATGTGCTACAGGTGGTCTTGGCAAGTCTGATTCTAAACTACACTGTGAACTTATTCACTTTTTTCCTTTGTCACCACCATCCCACTCTGTAGAGGATTTCTGCTTGTTTGGCTGCCTCACGGAGTTGTGGCCTTCCTGAGCCTTGGATATCTGCTGTACTAACCCTGGAGTGATGATGGAGCTGCCTGTGTTTGGCAGGAGCATGCATCCTTGATCTGAGGATAGTGCAAAGGGGCAGATGGAGTTGACTGTTCCCAGAAGAGTCGGCAGGCACATCAGTGAGAGAGCAGTACTGTCTGGGTCAGAATCTTCCTGTAGAATCAATGTGTTTCCTTTCTCTCTTTTTGTGGTTTGTTTTTTCTTGAGACAGGGTTTTACTATAATGTAGCCTTGGCTGGCCTAAAACTCTTCAATCATCCTGTTCTTAACCCCTCTAAATTGCTGGATGACAGATATGTGCTGCCATGCCTGTTTGAACTTTCCACTGTGTGTCTAGTCAGTCCTGGCTAGAGGTGTGACACTTACTGGCTGTGGGACCCTGCGCAGTCAATACAGGAGGCTGAGCCTCTTTACGTTCTTCCTTCCATTCCCCTACCGTCCTGTGTATAACAATTTCTAAACTTGTTTGGCTGCTAACACAGGGGCAGCCTTTTCACAGAGACACCAGATTTCTCTCCCAAATTACCTTTGTTGCCTGTAAATTATTGGTGAGTCAAATCTTGTGCTTGGACCCAAGGTCTAGGCCTGGACATCACCTGGCTTTACGGGGTGCTAAAAGGTAAAGAGATTGTATGTGGGGCTTGCTTTATTGAGGGGTAAGTAAACTCGTATGTGTGGAAAAAGTCGGGCTGGAGAGTATGTCTCGTTGATAAGAATGCTGGCTGCTCTTTCAAAAAACCGGGTTCAGTTCCCCTAGAAACCCACCTGGTGGCTCATTCCAGTCTGTAACTCCAGTTTAAAGGAATCTGATGTTCTCACCTCAATGTGTCCTGGGTATATACAAGTAGACATACATAATACATAATACAATCAGGCAAGACCAGTCATACACAATAAAAGCCAAGCCACTGATCATTATCAAAAGCCAAGGCCTTGGTGGGGCACATGGTCAGTAATTCCCAGCAGTTGGGCTTTCAGAGAGCTTGGGAGGTTGAAGCAGGGGGGTATCTGTGAGGTCAAGGCAATGCTGGGCCCATACCAGAGACCCTATCTCAAACACCCCCAAACCCAGAACAGAACCAAAGTAAAAGAAGGCATATCACACCCCAGGTACTCCACTGTGGAGCTGAGATATTCTGAAGGCTGTGTGAAGGACAGAGAAAATGTAAGGCATCCTCCTCATCTTACCAATAGAGAGCCNATGCCCCCAAATTCCCACAACAATGTTGAAGCCATTCTAGGCTGAGTTGTGGACTTATGTCTCAAATAAGCTTATGTCTTTGCTTGCATGATCCCGTCATGAGCATCCTTCTAGCTGGGCCTGGTAGTGTTGGCCAGCCTGGAATCCCAGCTACTTGGGAGGCCTAGAGAGGGTGATGTCAAGTTTAAGGCCTACTCAGGCTACAGAGTTAAAGAGTTACCTGAGTAACTAGTAAGACTCTACTTAGGTTTGTACACAAACCTAGAACAACAAAACTTCCCCTCTTGTTCTTTAACAGAACCTCTACCTGCTCTAAATTTACATTTCATTTCTCACCTTCTTCAGCTCTTGACACCTACAACGTCCCTTTAGAAAACCTCTCACATTACACCCCCCCCCCAGGCACCCTGAGGTCTGGAAGGCAGGGGCCAAGTCCTCTACATGGAGCCATGGTCCCTGGCACAGGGGACACTGCTGGAGATAGGCACTAGGCAAATACTTGTGGGAAGAATGGTGAGATATTGCAAAGAGCTATGCCTGTGAGGAGCTCTGCTCATCAAGAAGGAACTGACTGAAAAAGTCAGTTCCTTCTTTGACCAGAGCTCCTGATACGAGCCTGTTCAAAGACTTCTGTGCCTGTTTTTGTCTACCTTGATCTTGCGCCAGATGTGGGAAAGACTTAAGAGGATCCTGAGTTAGGAACAGATACTGAAAAGGAAGAAAAGTGTTCTCAGGACAGAGGCAGTGTGAGGCTGTTCAATGAAAACCTAGGCCTGGAGATGTTGAAACTTCTAGTAGTGAGATTAGGTCCTGTCTGATTTTAGCCAATTTCAGATTTGGAGTGGGCTGTCCTTAGGACCAAACTATACCTGAGTTTGGGCAGAGAACCAGTAGTATGTGGCATTTTTCTATGTCAAATAATAATAAAAAGCCAGTGTGTTTGGGCCCCGAGAGGCTCCTGGGCCCTTCCTGTTCTGTAGCAACAGGGAACATGATTGAGGGAGCTGCTGTGTTGACCAAAAATGAGGTTTGGGGTCCTGACGGCTTCCATCAGGGACCAGAGCAGAAACAGGTCATTGACTGGGGGAGTCTATGAGGTTTAGAAACCAAGGACATTTGAATGAGAGATCTGAAGGTGATAAATTTGAGCGTCTCCTCACAGCATTGAAGTGTATTTGGGCAAAGGATTTAATGTCTCCCATGTCAGAATTAGCTGAGGTCACCTACTAAATGTCAGGCAGAAACACATGGATGGAATGACCCAGGGAATCTTGCCTTTCCTTGGGCCCAAGGGGCCTTGGGCAGACTCTCACAGGCTAGGCTAGCAAGGCTTAACTCCCAGAAAACCTGGTTATTCTGTGAAGTAGTTTTGAGGAAGGAAGAAGAACATGGAAGAGTGTCCTGTTATTTATCTAAGAATAAGGACTCTGCGAACTGTGGAAGTGGTTTTTTTTTTTAATTTTTTTTTTATTAATTTTATTTATTTCTGTATGTGTATGAATGTGCTGTCTGCATGCAGGTTTGTGCACCCGTGTCGTGCAATGCCGCGGAGGTCAGAAGAGAGTGTCGGATTCCCCTGGAGCTGGAGTTCTCCTGGAATTGGAGTTTCAGACGGTTCTCGGCCGCCATGTGGGTGCTGGGGATCGAACCCGGGTCCTCTGCAAGAGCGGTCGGCGCTCTTAACCGCTAGGCCATCTCTCCAGCCCAGAAAAGACCAGTTGAAAGTAAGATGATAAGAAAAGACATACAAAATAAATTCTGGCTAAAACAAAGTAGAAATGCTTATCAATAACTGAGAAGGAAGATTTCAAAGCCAGGAATAGCACCAGGCTTAAGAAATGGCCAGGCCTGATTGTGCACACCTTTAATCTCAGCACTCAGGAGGCAGAGGGAGGCAGATCTCTGTGAGTTCAAGGCTGGCCTGGTCTACATAGTGAGTTCCAGGGCAGCTGGGATTAAAAGGAGACCCTGTCTCAAAAAGACAAAAAAGAAAGAAAGAAATGAAACTTCACAATAAAGGAACCAACTCATCATGAAGGCATACAATCCAATGTCTGTGCACCTAATAACAGAGCTTCAAAACTCTGAATGANTATCTCTCCAGCCCCAGTGTAATAGCATTTAAAAGGGGTTGATAATCTGATTGTACCTTGAAGCAGAACCCAGGTTTAGGAAGTAGTGACTGAAGTGCCACGATGGGTGTATTAGCTGCGTCTCATCCCTCATCCTGCACCCAAGTCGAGCTTGTGGAATTACTCTTCCCATCTTTGGATTTTTTTTTTATTAATTTTATTTATTTCTGTATGTGTATGAATGTACTGTCTGCATGCAAGTTTGTGCACCCGTGTCGTGCAATGCCGTAGAGGTCAGAAGATGGTGTCGGATTCCCCTGGAACTGGAGTTCTCCTGGAATTGGAGTTTCAGAAGGCTCTCGGTAAGAGCTTAGTTCAGCACCTGGAAAAAGAGAGATGGGAATAAAAGACAAAATGCCATTGACTTGACTTGTGTTGCCTTGCAAGGTAGCCTGAGTGCACTGTCTTCAGGCAGGCCAGGTTGGATGCCACCTCCTGGCTCCAAGTCCCAGCTGAGTGGCTTCTGCTTCCTGAGCCTGGGGACTCAGGACCAATTACCTAACCCTTTGAATTTTTCCTTTTGTCAAATAAAGAAAAAAAAATCCTTTTTGCTTCATGGGGTTATTGTGAGGATTAAATGTGTTAATTGGTGTGCAAATACTTAGAACAGTTCCTGTGGTGCTCAGTAAACATTTTCTATCCCTCTTATTAGCTTTGGGGATGGTGGCCCCCCTGTTTTTCTGAAAAGAATTTCCCTGGCCAAGTGTGGAGGAGCTCGTGGCTAGGGCTCTTAGGGAAGGCAAACACTTCTGAGCTCTTCATCTCTCCAGTGCATCACTTAGGAAGGCTCTTCAACCCTTTCTTTAGCAACTTTCCTGACCTGTTCTCAACCCTGTGTTTTAAATCTTGGAGTTGGTGGTGGTGAGGGAGGGAGGGCAGCACAGACTGCACGTCCGACACCAGCAGCTTTGGCTCTGGTCATTTTCTGATGAGCTTTGGATCCAAATGAGCTGGGAAGAAAGGCTGGTCCAGACTCACCTTTGATGGTGCCGGGGGCTCTGGCTAGTGGCCAGAAAGGCTCAAAATAGATGTTCAGATTTGTATCTTGTAGCAGTCTCCTTTACATACCTACAGCAGGAGGGTGGGTGGGATTATTCTAATTGTTGATTTTGGCTCTAGGCTGGCTTTGGTCCCCTCTGGTGCAGAGTAGGCTGGGCTTTTCAAGAGCAAAAGGCCAAGGGTGTGCTGGGAGCAGGTGGTACAGAGAGGATGAAGTGGAATGGAAGATGGAATTTAAATGTTAAGGGGTGGGTAGAAAATGTACCAAGATATTTCGAGGGCTAAATTTGTACTGGAAGTTAAATGCGTAGACTGTAGTGAATCAGAACAAGAACCACTTACGACTTTGAAAGCTGTTGAGTTGCCCAGGCGATATCTAGCCGTTCAATGGATGGTTTGTTACTAGCCGTCAACATTTACATACTACTTTTTTCCCTTCTCAGATACAGGTCACAGAATGTTGGTGACAGCCAGGAAACCAAGACCCCTGGAGGATTTGCTCAGGGCCACAAGCGGTTCGCTGAGGAGTGGACACATCCCAGATCCCTTTGGTGGGTTGCTGTTTTCTACAGTGGACTTGTACCTTGCCTCATTAGTTAACCTATCAATAACCAGTGAGGAGCAGAGTGGTTGGGTGGAGCCTTTAGCTGAGGAGGAGAGGGTAAGAAAGAGAGGGGTCCTCAGTGGCTAAGCAAAAAGGGCACTGGGCCTTGCCGTTTCCTCTGGCATTTGGATGACGAATGTCTCCCAGAGGCCCATGTGTTGAAGGTACAGGCAGAGGCTCTGAAACCTTCAGGAGACAAGGCTGAGTGGGAGGAAGGAAGTTGAGCCATTGGGGTGCCCCTGAAGAGGATGTGGGATCCCCGTGCATTTTGTTTTTCTTCCCTCTACACCCGTGGCTTACTGCCTCTTGATAGGCCCCAAAGGAAAATAGATCAGGGCCCAGAACCTACAAAACTTGGAGACCAAATAAACCCTTCCTTTTTTTTTTTAATTTTTTAAAATTTATTTCGTATGTGTATGAATGTACTGCCTGCATGCAGGTTTGTGCACCCGTGTCGTGCAATGCCGCGGAGGTCAGAAGAGGGTGTCGGATTCCCCTGGAACTGGAGTTCTCCTGGAATTGGAGTTTCAGACGGTTCTCGGCCGCCATGTGGGTGCTGGGGATCGAACCCGGGTCTTCTTCAAGAGTAGTCGGTGCTCTTAACTGCTAGGCCATTTCTCAAACCCTTCCTTTTTTATGTCAATTATCTCAGGTCCTTTTATGGGAACGGGAGGGTGACAAACGGAGCTTCCAAACTTCCTTTCTGAGCTTTAGCCCCAAAGAGTCTTTTAACTGATCAGCTGTCAGTGTGCTGCATCTGGTGTATTCACCACCGACCAGGAATGTTTCTTTCTTGTCTACTACCACCATGTATCTAGTTGCTGCCCATAACTTTACTTTGATTCCATCTGTTTAATATTTTATTTCCTCCACTGTTCACTGTGTCTGCTACCACCACTGTCTACCATAACAGATGCTCATTAGCCTCTTCTGTTCCCTGTTTCCATCCCTTCCTATCCATCTGTCCATCTCCCACTTCCTAAAGCCTGACAAAACTCTTTAAAAAAATCATTTATTTTATGAGTGTTTGCCTGCATGTATGTAAGTGTACTACATGTGTACAAATGCCTGCAAAGACCTGAAGAGGGCATCAGATCCCATGGAAGTGGAGTTACAGTTGATTGTTAACCACCATGTGGGTGCTGGAAATGGAGCCTGGGTCCTCTGCAAGAGCAGCCAGTGCTCTTATCCACTGAGCCATCTCTCCAGCCCTATCAACTCTTTTCTTGCTGAAAACCCTTCCCTGCCTCCCAGCAGCTGCAGGTTTAGTAGAGCTCAAACACCCTCACAAAATCTCCTGCCCACCTATCCAGGCCTGTCTGTAGCTCTGTTTACACATTTCTGGGCAGTCTGAGTGAAGTTGTGTCCCTTGACCTCATCTTGCTGTGGGGGATTAGGGGAGCAGAGGGAGCCAGATGGCAGAAGAGGAAAGAAGAGAGCAGACTCAGAGACTGACTTGGAAGTGCCATCTCCATATAGGCCATCCTCAGCCTGGGGAGAACTATCACAGGAGAAGTAGGTGGCTTCCATGAAAACCAGACTCAGAGCTCCCTCTCCACATACTATGTCCTCATTTGCTGGCTGACCCTAGGAGGAATGAAACTTCTTACCGGTGCCACTTAATATATGCAGCTGGTTTTGTTTCCTAATCCAATCTCCCAGTCTATGTCTTTTGATTGGGGAGTTTAGTTCAAGGTTATAATTGAAAGATGCATGTTGCTTCCTCTCATCTTATTATCTATTTGCATTTTTAGTCTCAGTTTCTACTTCTGCAGTTATGTTTATTAGTTTCTCTTTCTAGGTGCTTGGGGATGGTTGCTCCTCTCTTCTGTCCTTTGAATTGCTTCAAGTATTTTCGGAAGGGTTGGTTTTCCAGACATGTAGTCTAACATCTTGTTTATGTCATGGAAGATTTTTCTCTCTCCTTCAACTATAATTGACATTTTTGCTGGGTATAGTAACCTGGGTTGGCATCCATAGTCCTTTAACACCAGGAATGCTTTGCTCCATGTTCGTCTTGCTTTCATGGTTTGTGCCGAGAAGTCAGTTGTAATTCTGATGGGTTTCCCCTTATATATGACCTGTTGTTTTTCTCTTGTGGCTTTCAGAATTTTGTCTTTGTTTTGGGCATCTAGCATTTTAACTGTGATATGGCATGGGGAGTTTCTTTTCTGATCTTGTCTGTTTGGAGTTCTGTATGCTTCTTGTATTTGTATTGGTTTGTCTTTTTTTAGTTTGGGGAAATTTTCATCTATTATTCTGTTGAAGATCTGTTCAATACTATTCTCTTGGGATTCTTCTCCTTCCTCTATCCCTATGATGCAGAGGTTTGATCTTTTCACAGTGTCCCACAATTCCTGGTTGTTCCACTTTTGTTTTAAAATTTTTCATAATCTTTGAGCTTTTTAATTGCTCTGTGTTATCTTCCGGGTCTGATATTCTTTGTTCTGCTTCCTCCATTCTATTTCTGAGGCTTTTTCCATTCCTTTCCTCTTGATTGGATGAGTGTTCTATTTCCTTTTTCATTTCATCCTGTGATTTCTTTAGTATTTCCACTTCCTTTTGGAGCTTCTCAATCTCTTCTTGGTGCTCCTTACTTCGCTGGTTGGCTTCCTTTATCAGTGTTTCCACTTCCTTCCAGAGTTTGTTATTTTCTCCCTTTAGTTCTTTCTGGAGTTTGTCATTCTCTCCCTTTAGTTCTTTCCAAAGTTTGTCATTGTCTCCTTCTAGGTCCTTCTTGAGTTTTTCATTCTCTCTCCTTAGTTCTCTGACTTGTTCTTTATAGTCTTTAATTTCTCTGAATAGGTCTGCAATTGTTCCTCTGAGATCTGTTTCTTGGGTCACCCCCAGGGGGGGATCCCCCATAGCAATCTGCTACAGGGTTGGTAGAGCTATGTGTGGAAATATCCTACACCTTTCCCATGTTGTCCCTTTCTCGTGTCTCTGGCATGTGGGTTTCCCTTTTTTTGCCTGTATTCCAATGCAAATCACGAATGCCTTTTCACTGAAGCCTCCTTCCGATGCCTTTTTTTTTTTTTTTATTTTTACCTCCTTGTTTATGGAGTGTTGACTTGTCTAGGTTTCAGGCTTTTAATTTTGTTTATATATTGGAAGTCTAATTCACTCTTCCCTTTCTGTTCTGAAGGTTCTCCAAAAAATCCACTTGGACACTCTCTCAGCAATTTCAGTTGGCAGGGGGGTGGGGGGATATACCTGACTTAGCCCATGCCCCGGTACTTTGTGCTGCAGGTGGTCCTGGCAAGTCCCTGATCTAACCACTGTGCACTCAAGTCTCACAGTGGCAATGGGCCCACTTTTAATACCAGCTAAAAGGGCAGCCCCTCCCTGACAGCCACACCAGACAAGGATTTAACAGGCCCACCTTTAATCCCAGCTAGGAGGGTGACTTCACCCTGCCAGCCTTGCAAGACAAAGATTTAGCTATCCAACCAACGAATCAATCAACCAACAACCCAGGAGTAGATCTATCCTAAAATCTGCCTGGCTGAAGCTCCCGGCTCCTACCTGTGCTTCAGGTGGTCCTGGCAAGTCCCTGATCTAACTACACTGTGAAACTATTCACTTTTTTCCTTTGTCACCACCATCCCACTCTGTAGAGGATTTCTGCTTGTTTGGCTGCCTCACGGAGTTGTGGCCTTCCTGAGCCTTGGATATCTGCTGTACTAACCCTGGAGTGATGATGGAGCTGCCTGTGTTTGGCAGGAGCATGCATCCTTGATCTGAGGATAGTGCAAAGGGGCAGATGGAGTTGACTGTTCCCAGAAGAGTCGGCAGGCACATCAGTGAGAGAGCAGTACTGTCTGGGTCAGAATCTTCCTGTAGAATCAATGTGTTTCCTTTCTCTCTTTTTGTGGTTTGTTTCTTGAGACAGGGTTTTACTTAGTAGCTCAGGCTGGCCTCAAACTCTCAATCATCCTGTCTTACCCTCTCTAATGCTGGGATGACAGATATGTGCTGCCATGCCTGTTTGAACTTTCCACTGTGTGTCTAGTCAGTCCTGGCTAGAGGTGTGACACTTACTGGCTGTGGGACCCTGCGCAGTCAATACAGGAGGCTGAGCCTCTTTACGTTCTTCCTTCCATTCCCCTACCGTCCTGTGTATAACAATTTCTACTTGTTTGGCTGCCTAACACAGGGGCAGCCTTCACGAGACACCAGATTTCCTCTCCCCAAATTCCCTTTGTGCCTGTAAATTGGTCAGAGTCAAATCTGTGCTTGGACCCAAGGGTCTAGGCCTGGACACACATGGCTTTACGGGGTGCTAGGATAAAAAGAGATTGTAGGTGGGGCTGCTTTATTGAGGAGGTAGTACAACTCAGTGTGTGGAAAAGTCAGGGCTGGAGAGATGTCTCGTTGATTAAGAATGCTGGCTGCTCTTGTAGAAGACCCGGGTTCAGTTCCCAGAACCCACCTGGTGGCTCATTCCAGTCTGTAACTCCAGTTTAAAGGAATCTGATGTTCTCACCTCAATGTGTCCTGGGTATATACAAGTAGACATACATAATACATTCAGGCAAGACAGTCATACACATAAAAGACCAAGCCACTGATCATATCAAAGCCAGGCTTGGTGGCTCATGTCAGTAATCCCAGCAGTGGGCTTCAGCACTTGGGAGGTTGAAGCAGGGGGGTATCTGTGAGGTCAAGGCAATGCTGGGCCACAGAGACCCTATCTCAAACACCCCCAAACCCAGAACAGAACCAAAGTAAAAGAAGGCATATCACACCCCAGGTACTCCACTGTGGAGCTGAGATATTCTGAAGGCTGTGTGAAGGACAGAGAAAATGTAAGGCATCCTCCTCATCTTACCAATAGAGAGCCCGCCCACTCCTCCTCCTCCATGTCTTAAATTTAGCTTAAGAACATGCTTGGTTAAACCAAAATGGGGAAAGGCACATGTCCACTTCAGTAGACTGCTGGCAGAGACAACAGCGTTCATTTCCTGCAGCAGGCCACACAGCTTTCAGGGCCCGAGCTCTCTGTAGCCTCCCTGGATGCATTTATCATGTGGCCCAGAGGGACAGAGGACAGTCATTTGGCTGGCCACAGTCATTCTCACACCGAAGCATGGGTTTCCGCAGAGGCAGCCGTAGGGTCCGAGTGCTCCCCAACCCTCCTGCCCTGTCCGCCTTCCCTGAAGCTGGGGGCTCCCATCCTCGTGGTTCTGACCTCAGAACAGGGGGCACAAGGCTGGAGTGAGGTTGCTCTGAGCTTAGCAGTAATCAGCATAGCCTTTCCTGTGACCCAGGCCCAGCTTCTGACATGTCTGGGTGTCCAGACATGAGAGCTGTGGCTGCACCCTTGGGTTCAGAAAGGGGGGCCTCCATCCTGACCCCTACTCCCTCTTCACTACCTTGGCTGGGAAGGAAGTCCTTTGAAGACACTGTATTTAAATTCCATCACCCACCGAAAAGATTACAGGGCTGAGGAGATGGCACAGCAGGTAGGAGTGCTTGGTGGGGAAGCTTGAAGAGCCAAGGCTAGACTCACACCCAGGTAACAAGCTGAGGCTACACTCATACCCAGGTAACAAGCTGAGGCTACACTCACACCAGGTAACAAGCTGAGGCTACACTCATACCCAGGTAACAAGGTGGGTATGGCCTACTCTTCTGCCTTCCCAGAAAAGAGCCCTCAAAGGAGTAAAGCAGAGAGGGATAGAGCAGAATACTAGAAGTCCTCTATGGGCCTTCATGAGTGGAGAAGCATGCATACCTGTGTATGTACCACACACACCACACATGTACACGAACTCACTACAAACATGTACACTACACACATACATACACACATAATACCCATACCCATACAACACACATGCACACATACATGCACACACTGCACACATACTACACACACCACACATACACATACACTACATGCATGGATGCAGACTGCATGCACATGCATATATATGACATATACACACATGCACACCACACATAAATGTATTCATGCATGCATACATACATTGTACACACAGTAATGCACATATACCACACACATGCACACATACCACACACATGCATACAGTGTGCACACACCGCACACATGTACACACTAAACATGCATGCATACATATTCTACACAGTACATGCACCACACATGTATATACATGTATTAGAAAAAAGAAGGTGCATATATGTTGGATCTATGCAGGTGCGAACCCCATATCAAAGACAGGCACATCAAGCTTAAGGTCACTCCAGGAATATATTTACTTCAGGAATTGTCAGGGCTGAGTGTCCTGCTGGCACGTGGCAGTTACTAGCAAAGATGACAACTGGGGCAAGCCCTTTTTTTTTTTTTTAATTTTTTTTTTTTTTGTATGTGTATGAGTGTACTGTCTGCATGTAGGTTTGTGCACCCATGTCGTGCAATGCCGCGGAGGTCAGAAGAGGGTCTCGGATTCCCCTGGAACTGGAGTTCTCCTGGAATTGGAGTTACAGACGGTTCTCAGCCGCCATGTGGGTGCTGGGGATCGAACCCGGGTCCTCTGCAAGAGCAGTCGGTGTTCTTAACCGCTAGGCTATCTCTCCAGCCCCTGGGGCAAGCCCTTTTAAACCCATTGGGCAGGGCCTCAGGTAAAGGGGAAGAGGTCATAGGTTGACAGTTTCTGGAGCAAGTGGACATCTGTGTGTCCCTTGGAATTCTGGGAGACCCAGACCTAACAATCCAGCCTTTTGATTATGATAAGGGGCGTCCTTCTCTCTTTTGTATCTGCTTCAGAGCTGAGAGGGGACAAAATCTTGGGGGAAGGCATGTCAGGCTGGAGGGTTAGGGTCTGGTCTCCATCTTAGCTGCTCTGGGTGCCTTGTGTCTTTGGTGTGGATCGATAATGGCCAGTAGTTTGTGTACAGTTTCGCTGCAACTGAGAAGACAGGCTGGTTAAGGCTTATATGAGTGTAGCAGTGCATGGACTTCCCAGTACCAACAGGGGACCTAGGGAGTGCATTAGCCATTGGAGGGTCCCTGTCTAGTCTCCAGAGGAAGAGAGGACCTGTACTCCAAGGAATTGGAAAAAAGTTTTAGTACACAGAGCTCCAGAATGAGAGCCACCAAAGCTATGACCTGTCTCTGAGGTATTTTCTAGCATGGCACAGTGGATCTCTCCTGTCTCTCAAGACAATGGCTCTCTTCTGTCTCTGAGGTGTTTTCTAGCATGGCAAGGTGGATCTCTCCTGTCTCTCAGCTATTTTCTAGCATGGCACAGTGGATCTCTCTCCTGTCTCTGAGGTATTTCCTAGCACAGTACAGTGGATCTCTCTCCTGTCTCTGAGGTATTTTCTAGCATGGCACAGTGGATCTCTCCTGTCTGTGAGGTATTTTCTAGCATGGCACAGTGGATCTCTCCTATCTCTGAGGTATTTTCTAACATGGCACAGCGATCTCTCCTGTCTCTGAAGTATTTTCTAGCATGGCACAGTGGATCTCTCCTATCTCTGAGGTATTTTCTAGCATGGCACAGTGGATCTCTCCTGTCTGTGAGGTATTTTCTAGCATGGCACAGTGGATCTCTCCCCTGTCTCTGAGGTAAATTTTAGCAAGGCACGGTGAATCTCTCTCCTGTCTGTGAGGTATTTTCTAGCATGGCACAGTGGATCTCTCCTGTCTCTGAGGTATTTTCTAGCATGGCACAGTGGATCTCTCTCCTGTCTCTGAGGTATTTTCTAGCATGGCACAGTGGATCTCTCCTGTCTCTGAGGTATTTTCTAGCATGGCACAGTGGATCTCTCCCCTGTCTCTGAGGTATTTTCTAGCATGGCACAGTGGATCTCTCCTGTCTCTGAGGTATTTTCTAGCATGGCACAGTGGATCTCTCTCCTGTCTCTGAGGTATTTTCTAGCATGGCACAGTGGATCTCTCCTGTCTCTGAGGTATTTTCTAGCATGGCACAGTGGATCTCTCTCCTGTCTCTGAGGTATTTTCTAGCATGGCACAGTGGATCTCTCCTGTCTCTGAGGTATTTTCTAGCATGGCACAGTGGATCTCTCTCCTGTCTCTGAGGTATTTTCTAGCATGGCACAGTGGATCTCTCCTGTCTCTGAGGTATTTTCTAGCATGGCACAGTGGATCTCTCTCCTGTCTCTGAGGTATTTTCTAGCATGGCACAGTGGATCTCTCCTGTCTCTGAGGTATTTTCTAGCATGGCACAGTGGATCTCTCTCCTGTCTCTGAGGTATTTTCTAGCATGGCACAGTGGATCTCTCCTGTCTCTGAGGTATTTTCTAGCATGGTACAGTGGATCTCTCTCCTGTCTCTGAGGTATTTTCTAGCATGGCACAGTGGATCTCTCCTGTCTCTGAGGTATTTTCTAGCATGGCACAGTGGATCTCTCTCCTGTCTCTGAGGTATTTTCTAGCATGGCACAGTGGATCTCTCCTGTCTCTGAGGTATTTTCTAGCATGGTACAGTGGATCTCTCTCCTGTCTCTGAGGTATTTTCTAGCATGGCACAGTGGATCTCTCCTGTCTCTGAGGTATTTTCTAGCATGGTACAGTGGATCTCTCTCCTGTCTCTGAGGTATTTTCTAGCATGGCACAGTGGATCTCTCCTGTCTCTGAGGTATTTTCTAGCATGGTACAGTGGATCTCTCTCCTGTCTGTGAGGTATTTTCTAGCATGGCACAGTGGATCTCTCCTGTCTCTGAGGTATTTTCTAGCATGGTACAGTGGATCTCTCTCCTGTCTCTGAGGTATTTTCTAGCATGGCACAGTGGATCTCTCCTGTCTCTGAGGTATTTTCTAGCATGGCACAGTGGATCTCTCCTGTCTGTGAGGTATTTTCTAGCATGGCACAGTGGATCTCTCCCCTGTCTCTGAGGTATTTTCTAGCATGGCACAGTGGATCTCTCCTGTCTCTGAGGTATTTTCTAGCATGGCACAGTGGATCTCTCCTGTCTCTGAGGTATTTTCTAGCATGGCACAGTGGATCTCCCCTGTCTCTGAGGTATTTTCTAGCATGGCACAGTGGGTGTCACCTATTTCTCTGCTAATTAGGTATAAGTTATTTTAGTTTTTCTTTTGATTACAGTCTCCTGTTGGGGTGTTTCAAACCACACAGTTAGCTCAGATAAACTAATTTAGTCTTGGTGTTAAGGTCAGTTGAGGCCCTGGTCCTCAGGGGTCACTCAGGCCTTGCGCCTTGCTCCTTTCTTTTACCAGTTCCATGTGTATGAGGACAAAGTCAGGTCTCGCTTGACCAGGCTTCCCTTTGAAGTGTTAGGAGTTTATTCTCTATATGGACCTTCCTCCCTTGACTGGACACTGTCTGGATGAAGTCCCTTAAGTGAATCTCAAGACCTTCCTGGCCCAGGACAAGTGGTGACTCACAGCTATAGGACATGTAGAGAGGTGCCCATATAGACCCCTAGGACTTAAGTTGACCTTAGAGAGTAAGGCTGAAAGATTGTCCCTTTAAATACCTCTGGCCAAATCAGATTAGAGCTTTAAGTATGGTTGTTAAACCTCCAAGAAGGTCAGTTGTATGAATTTGGTATTTTAGTTAGTACATAACATGTAAATAAAGCTTGAACATTGAGTTAAGCATTCTTAATAAATCCTGAATTGCTGTGACAAAATACTCTAATACTAACTTGGAGAGGAAAGGGTTTATTTGCATTACATTTCCCGAGTCACAGTTTATTACTTAGGGAGCCAAGGTAGGAGCTCATGGCATGGCAGGAGCCTGGAGGTAGGAACTGCAGCACAGGTGAGGAAGGAATGCTGCTTACTGGCTTGTGTTGCTGGTGCATGTTCAGCCTAGTGTATTATAGAATATAGAAATATCTGCCCAGGGATGGCATTGCCCACAATGGGGTAGGCTCTCCCACAGCATTTTACAATTAAGAGGCTATCCTGTAGACAGGGTCATAGGTCAGTCCAATGAAGGCAATTATTGAGGTTTCTTAGCCAAGGTGTGCCAAGTTGACATTAAAGCTATCCAGTAGAGCATACATTTTGTTCTTCAAGGTCTATAAAGGCTATTTAGGTACTCTGAGTAGAATAGATTTAAATCATGAAGGGAAAAATTTAACATAGCCCAGGAAATAAACCCAAAATAATAAAGAGGCTGAAAACAATACTTTCTAGGTCTATCTCAAATGAAGGCCATTTCTTTCTTTTTTTTTTTTAATTTTATTCACCTTTGTATGTATATGAATGTACTGTCTGCATGCAGGTCTGTGCACCCGTGTCGTGCAACGCCGCAGAAGTCAGAAGAGGGTCTCAGACTCCCCTGGAACTGGAGTTCTCCTGGAACCAGAGTTACAGACGGTTGTTAGCCACCATGTGGGTGCTGGGGATCGAACCCGGGTCCTCTGCAAGAGCAGTTGGCGCTCTCAACCGCTAGGCCATCTCTCCAATGCAAATGAAGGCCATTTCACTATGAAGATAAATAGTTTGTCTTTTTTTTTGTCCCCAGATTCCGAATTATAGTTTTGAGAAGGAAAAGAGGGGGCATTTTCACATATCTACAGCAGACAGGAAATGGACTTAAATCAAGCTCACTGAAATTGGTTTCATTTGGACTGTTCCATGTGGTCCACAGAAGTGAAACCTAATTATTCCTTAAAATATCAAAAGTAACAAGTGCAAAGTATAGCAGATATATAAAACATTTTAGTAAGTATGGGTAACTCAATACTTATCTAGTCCATTTCACCTGAGACTGTAACAAGGTGTGCAGTACAAGCCAAAAGGATGGACTTAAAATTTTGGTTGCAATACTGATTTTTATAATGATAGCAATGAATTTCTATGATAATATTACAATTACCTCAGATAAAATATTTAAAATTATAACATTTAAGACTATCCACAGGTTGCACAGTACTGAGAATCCCCAGCTATGGAACACAATTTCCTTGTAATAAGGATATGAACATATTGAAATAATTAATTTTAGTGATGACACTTTCTAAACTATAATCAGAGATTTGATAGATTCTTGAAATGCTATAATTACATTATAGAATTTTTAAAAGTAAACAGTACTTCATACATACACTCATACATAAGGTTCTAATAATTTTGGTGATTGCAGGTTATAAAGGTCATATTGAGCAGAGGAACATACATTGCTATGAAACATAAATGCTTTCATTTGGAGAGAAAAAAACCTTACATTGTCTACCAATGGTCTGATAGATTTTTTTTTATTGATGTTTTATGTATTTCATACATCATTTTCCAATTCAGTTCAGGCATATATCCCCTTCCCTTCCCCCCACCCCACCCCTACCCATCCCAGATCATGCATTCTGCTGTAACTTTTCTGCATCTTTCTCTGTTTTTTTGTTTTGTTTTCATTTTTTTTAACAATAGGTGATAATCTGTGAATACAAGCATCCTTCATGTAAAACTAATTTGCGAGCAGTTGTGCCCAAACCCACACAGTTCATGGGTCCCACCATCCAGCGGGGGGGGGGGGCTTGTATGTTCAATCAAGTTGATCAAATGAGTGTCCAGTCTATATTGTTGTAGTTTCACCATTCACCCCAATCGCAGCCCTTACATTCTACCACGCCCATTGTTCTGTAGATTGTTCCCTTGGTTTAGAAAAGGGGCTCAGGTGGACGGGAAGCAAAATGGTCTACTTTTTCTGGAGCTATTTTTTTGGTCTCTAGTTAATTCTGGCTTTTTTCTTGCATGGGCTGCCAGCTTGTCCAGGCATAAACCTTTCAATCTACTAATGAAGCACATGCAAATTAGATATATAGGTATCTTAATAATAGCAGTAATATATAAGAGGCGTTCGGATCCGCTAACCAAATGCACAGCACATGCGCATTAGATATATAAACCTAGGGTCTCACTTAAACCAATCTAATGTTATAGGTAGGTTCCTGTTGGCTCTAAATAAGGACCACCAAAGATGCGTCCTTGTGGAGTTGGTATGTTAATTCATGAATCACATTTTCTTCTGTTAAGTATGCAGGGTCTCGGTGGCTTATAACGTCTCCTAAACCATTAGAGGATGTAAGCTTGTGGGCATCAGCCGTGGGTTATTCCTCCAGGAGAGAGCTAATAGCCAATTAAGATTTGGGATATACAGACATATGGCGCCACTGCTGCACAGTAATTTCCAGGCAAGTGAGGTGAAGCTGATGCTTGATGGAAAGGAGTTCTTGCTTGCTCTCAAGGAGACCTATATTTGCTTTATTGGGTTTAGTGGCCTTTGGTAAACACTCTCTGGAATTCCAGGACCATACTGATACTTGCAAGTGTGGTCTCCACTACATCTTTTCCCATGTTTATATCAGGGCCTTCAACAGCAGGGCCTTATGCCTCTCTTCTTGCAGGTATCCCATTTTGGAGCGGAAGGAAGCCATTTGTCAACCTTTGGTGGGAGTGTTTGGTACTCCCTGGCCAACAACTCCTTGGTATGACATAATCCATTGTTGATGTCAAGATCCTGTATTATTTTGCTTAAGTGCAATAGCTTAAGGAGGACTTGGCTATATTTGGTCTGATAGAGAAAAATCCTTTTCACATTCTATGCCATTAGTATTAAAGAAGTCAGTTTTACCGATTTACAAGAGAATACCTCTATAACATGCTGGCTCCAATTACAGCTGGAGAACGACCTCATCATCCTCAATTTTTCTTATTTAGTGGGGGGATTTAAAGAAAGTCGTTGTATTAAAATTTTGCAGCAGCCTAGAATGTAAGCAATTATCGTTTAGGATTCATTACAAGAATAGTTGTTACTTAGTTAGGAATCTAGAGAGGGCCACCTGGTGTCTGCAGCAATTGAGGCATTTCTTCCCTTCAATGCCCGAAAAGGAGTCAATAATCCTTCTGCTGGCACTTGCTGGTACATCCTACTTTCACTGCATAGCCGCATTTTCTTTTTCAAGGCCATCTCAAGTTCGTGTGATACATCTGGCCTTTGGAACACACTTACAAATCTTTCACGTCATGAGTTTTTAGTTTTAAGATTTGGGATTGCAAGGTATTTGATCAATAAAGTTTATCGTATCTATATATGTGAATAGTGCTCGCCGCTTATTTTATTCTTAGGTTGTTATTTTATTTTTGGACCCAGTGAATCTTCAAGAACGGAGTTATAGTATTATTAAGTATACCTATAGGGTTGGATGTCCAAGGCAACTAGATTTTCCAAGTCACCACCCGAATACCTGATTTTTTGGGTTCACTGTATGTTGATTAACTTGGGAACCAAACTTTATATTTTAGATTAAAATCATCCTATAGGTGAAAAGATTGTCCTAGGCCAGCCGTCATAGTATAGAGACAGCAAAATTATAGAGAACATTTGGTTTTCATACCAATCCCAAAGTAATTGTTATACAGTTTTTAAATTAAAGCTAATGTGGACAACAAGTCAATTTATATCACCCAATTAACTCAGATGCGTTACCGTCATTCTTGATCCAAGCCGTTTCTAAGACACGAATTTGTTCGACTTGAACTAGAGAGATAACGAAAAAAACAGTTGGCTGGTTTTTTGTACTTTTAGTAAGCCTAAAACACTGACCATGTAATCCTGGGTAGACAGAGTCTGGGCACAAAACTGGAATACTTGCTTTGAAGCTTACTTCAAGTGTAAATATGCCCCAATCGAATATTACGCCCGCTGTCCCTCTCGCCAACCCCTCCCACCTTCTCCGAGTCACCATTTCAGTCATCTTTCTGATGAGCGTCCTTTCTGTTGTTGTTCTTTTAATATGCATCCCTCTCCAAAGAAATATTTAATAAACTGGGTTTGGGTACTAGCATCCAACATTGAAGAGATCACCTTTGTCGTTTGTTTTTTCCTGGGACTAGGTGTTACTTCACTTAACATGATGTCTTCTAGCTCCATCCAGTTTGCCTGCAAAGTTCATGATGTTGTCTTCTTTACCACTTTAATCGATTCCATTGTTACATCGTACCACCGCATTCATTCCTCTATCCACTCGTCAGTTGAGGGGCATTTGGGTTGATTCCACGTCTTTTTTGTCTATTGTGAAAGAGCGGCAAATAATATAGGCTGTGCATGTATCTCGTCAGTAGTGAGTCTTGTTGGTATACAGAAATACCCAGGAGTTGGTATAACTGGGCTACGCATATGTCCCATAGGCAGATAACCCATTTACAATAAGGTCAAGCTCTTCTTAGGCTGTTTCGTCCACAGTCTTCCATAGTGGCTGCACAATGTTTTACATTCCCAACCAGAAATGGAAATGAGTGTTCCCCTTTCCCCCACCTTTCCCAGCATCTTGGCATGCATGTTTTTTTTGATCCTAGCCAGTCTTAACTGGAGTAAGATGGTATCTTAAGGTGGTTTTTTAAATTTGCATTTCTTAATTATTAGCGATGTTGCACTCTTAAAAGTGTTTCTAGCCTCTCTAATTCCTCCTCTGTGAAGTCTCTGTTTCAGATCTTTGTCCATCTTCTGAGTGATTTAAATTTTCTTTCTTTGTTTTCTGAGTGCTTGTATACCTGGAGATTAAATGCTTTTGTCAGTGTATCTGCTGTGAAGGTTTCCTCCATTCTGTGGGATTTCCTATTAACTTCCTTTATTGTTTCCTTTGATTATCAGAAGCTTTTGAGTTTAAATGAGGTCCCATTTGTCAATTGACGATCTTATTACTTGTGCAAAGCTGCTGTCTGATTTAGAATTTTTTTTTTTTTTTTTTTTTTTTGTAGTCTGCTGCCAAGTTTCCTTCTTCTATCACTCCAAGTTTTGGATTTCAACGTTTGAAGGTCTTTGTCCATTTGAATTGACTTTTGTACAGGGTGAGAGTAGGGTTTTAATTTCATTCTTCTACTGGTGGTGATCCAGTTTTGCAAACCACTTGTTGAAGATGCTGTCTTTTCCTCCATTGACTCTTTTTGGGCCTCCTTTGTCAAGTATGATGTGGCTGAAATTGTTATGTGCTCAGGTTTGGATCTTCCAGTTTTATTCCATTGGTCAACAAGGTCTGTTTTTGTACCAGACCAGCTGTTTTTATGACTATAGCCTGTAGTATAGTTTGATGTCTGGGGACTCTTCCCCAACTGTATTGCTTCTTTTTTCGCCTAGAGTTTGCTTTGGCTATTCGGGGTCTTTTGTTTCCAAATGAAATTGAGGATTTTTTTCCCAAACCCTGTGAAGAAGCACTGGGAAATTCTTGATTGGGAATGCATTAAATCTGTATACAAGTTTAGGTAATTGGACAATTTTTACTATATTTATTTTCCCATCCTGAGCATGAGAGGTTTGTCCATCTTCTGATGTCTTTTCAATTTCCCTTCTTCAGAGGTTAAATTTTTGTTGTAGAGGTCCTTGGTGTCTTTGGTTGGTTTGTTCCTAGGTATCTTATTGTTTTGGAAGGACGCTATTGTGAGTGGGAAGGTCTCCTTGTAATTCCTTCTTCAGTTGCCTACTGTTGGTCGTAGAGTAAGGCTACTGAGTTTTTTGTTTTATTTGTATCCTGCCACCTTACTAAAGCTCCTAATCGTTCCTAGGAGTTTCCTGGTGGAGTTCTTTTTTTTTTTTTTTTTAGCATCCCTTAGGTAAGCAAAAAAGGGATAGCTTGACTCCTCTTTTCCTATTAAACTCCTTTAATTTCCTTTTCTTGCCTTATTGCCCTAGCAAGGGATTCAAGGAGTGGTGACAGGGGACGCCTTGCGGAGTTCCTACCCTTAAGGGGAAATGCTTCTGTATTTCCCCATTTAGGATGATATTGGCTGTGGGTTTCCTGTATATGGCTTTGATTAATTAAGGAATGATCACTCCAATCCAATCCCCTCTAGGACTTAAAACATGACGGATGCTGGAATTTTGTCAAAGGCTTTTTCCGCGGTCAATTGAGATGAGGTGTGGTTTTTGTCTTTCAGTCCATTTATATGCTTGATGATTTATTGATTTTTGTTTATTTTGAACCATCCCTGCACTCTGGTATGAAAATCCAACTTGGTCATGGTGGATGATCTTCTTGATGTGGGTCTGTAATGCGATTTGGCCAAGTTTCCTATTTAGAATTTTGGCATCTGTGTTTCAATTAGGGAGAGGGTTCTATAGTTCTCCCCTTTTTGGTTGCATCTTTGCCCTGGTTTTGGTATTAGAGTGATGCTGGCTTCATAGAAGGAATCAGGGAGAACTCCCTCAGTTTTGTATCCTTCTAAACAACTTAGATATTAATGGTTGTAAGCTCTTTTTGAAAATATTTTATAGATTCTGCTGTGAAACCATCTGGGCCTGGGCATTTTTTGGTTGGAGGCTGCTTATTACATCATCTTAAATTTCTTCACATATTATTGGTCTTTTAAGCTGTTTGATCTCTTCTTGGTTGAGCTTTGGTGAATTCCAAGATTTCAAGATATTCATCCATTTTCTAGGTTTTTCCAACCTTAGTAGAGTATAGGTTTTTTAAAGTAAATTCCAATATGATTGTCTGGATCTTTTCATTGTCTGTTTTTATGTTTCCCCTTCCATCAACAGATTCTATTGGTTTGGAGTTGTTTCCTTCTTTCTTTTGGTTAACTGGGCTACGGGTCTGTTCTATCTTGTTTAATTCTCTCAAAAGAACCAGCTTTTGGATTCATATTGATTTTTTGTATGGTTTTTCTTTGTTGCTATTTTCATTGATCTCTGATCTGATTTTTGTTATTTTCCTTTCTCGTCTGCTGCGTTTAGGGTTCATTTGTTGTTGTCTCTCAAGTACTTTTAGCTGGAGTGTTAGTTCATTCACTATGCTCCTTTCTTGTTTTTTTTAATGTAGGCACTTAGAGCTAGTAAACTTTCCTCTTAGGGCCTGCTTTTAAAAGTGTCCCAATAGATTTTGCCTGTGTTTTCTTATCATTTCATTTCAAGTTCCAGGAATGTTTTTTATTTCTTTATTTCTTCTTCACCAATTCTTATTCAGGAGTGTGTTTTTAGTCTCCATGTATTCTTGTAGTTGTAGGGTTTATCCTGGTGTGATAATCGAGTTTTATTGCCCTGTGGTCTGAAAAAATGCATGAGATTAGTTCATCTTTTTGTATTTGTTGAGTTTTTCCCTGTTGTCCGCAGTATATGATCTGTTTTGGAGAATGTTCCATAGGGTGCTTGCAGATCGAAAAGTGTATTCTTGGGCTTGCTTTGGGTGGAATATTCGATAGATACTCTGTGAGGTCCATGGTTGGTGTATCTATATCAACTTCAGTTCAGATGTCTGTCTGTTTTCCTTTGTCCTGTTGATCTGTCTACAAGGATGCTTAGTGGGGTATTTGAAGTCCCCTTGTACACTATATCAGTGTGCTGGGGTTAATCTGAGCTTGTAAGATCCTGAAGAGTTGTCTTTACAAAGCTTGGTGAGCACAGGCATTTGTGCATATATATTCATGATTGTGATATCTTTCATCGGTCATTGTTCCTTTATTGAAGGATATATTAGCCTTCTTTGTCTCTTTTGATTTCTTTTGCTTTTGAAAGTCTATGTTTCTGATATTAGAACGTTAGGCACATCTGCTTTCTTTTTGGTACCATGTGTTGAATATTTTCTTCCTCCCCTTCACACTTACATGTTGGCTGTCGTTCACTTGAAATGAGAAGTGAAAGGTTTCTTTGCAGACGGCAAATATACCGATGGATTTTGTTTCCTAGATTCCCATATCTCCCGTCTATGCCTTAAAAAAAGAAATTTTTTTTTAATTTTATGTATTTCTGTATGGTATGGAATGTACTCGTCTGCATAGCAGGTTGTCACGACCGTGTTCACGTGCAATGGCTGGCGAAGAGGTCAGAGAAGAGGGTATCGGATTCCCTGGAACTGGAAGTTCTCCTGGATAATTGGAGTTTCAGACGGTTTCGGCCGCCATGTGGGCGGAGGATCCGAACCTGGGGTCCTCTGCTAAAGAGCCGACGGCACTCTTAACCGCTAGGCCATCTCTAATCCAGCCCCAGTCTATGCCTTTGATTGGGGTAGTTCATCAGCCCATTAATTTTTAGGGTTTATAATTGAAAGATGGATGTTTTTTCCTCGTTTCATCCTTAATTATCCATTTGGATTGGATTCTTACTCCTATTTTATAATTTTTTATTAGTTTCTTTTCCCAGGATTTGAGAGATGTTTGCTCCTCTCTTCTGTCTCTTGGAATTACGCTTCAAATATTCTCTGAAAGGATTGGTTTTTCGGACATGAATTCTATTACATCTAGTTTATGTCATGAAAGTATTCTTCTCTCTCCTTCAACTCAATAATACTTTTTGCTGGGTAAAAGTAATTCTGGTGGCATCCTAATCTTCCGATCAGCCTTTTGTATACACAGGAATGCTTTGCTCCAATGTTTTTCTTGCTTTCATGGTTTGCGGTGAGAATTCAGGTTTAATTCTATGGGTTTCCCTATTGTATTGTGTCAAGCTTGTTTTTGCTTTTTGTGGCTTCTCATACTGAATCTTTGTCTTTTTGGGCATCTAGCATTATTGACTTATGAATTGTGGGTGTGGGGAATTTCTTTTCTGATATTGTCTATTGGAATCCTGTGTAGCTGTCTTATATTTTGAATGAGGTGTTGTCTACTTTTAGTTTTGGGAAGTTTTCAATCTATTATTCTGTTGAAGATATGAAATACTATTCTCTTTCGAGATCTAGTCTCTTCCTCTAACTTTCATAGTGATGAGGAGGATTTGACGTTTTCAATAGTCGTCTCCATATTTCCTGCGTTGGTTCCAGTTTTTGGTATTTTTAAATTTTTCAAATATCTTTATTAGAGGTTTTTAGTTGCTCTATGTTATCTTCCAGAATCTGATATTCTTGTCATGCTTCCTCCATTCTATTTCTGAGGCTTTTTCCTTTCCTTTCTTCCTGTAGGAATAAGTGTTCTATTTTTCTTTTTGCTTTCATTCCTGTGATTTCCTTAATATATCCATTTCCTTTTGGAGTCTTCTCAAATCTTCTTTGTAGCTTGTTTGCTTCACTTCTTAGGGTTTTGCCTCACTTTCACTTCAGTGTTTGCTACTTCCTTAAGGTTTTGTTTTTTTTCTCTCTCTCTGTTCTTTCTGGAGTTTGTTCAATCTCTTCTTTTTTAGTTTGTTATGTATCCCTCTAGATTTGTTTTTGGAGTTCTTTTTGATTTTCATCCTCTCTCTTCTACTTCTCCTGAGTCTCCTATTAGTTTGTACATTTTTATCCCTCTAGGTCCTTTTTGTGTTTTTTCATCTCTCTATTTACTTCACTGAATTCGTTCCTTTATGTTCTTAATATTTCTCTGCTAGGTCGCAATTAGTCCTCTAGATCTGTTCCTCGGTCACCTCCAGAGGGGATCCATTGTATGTCCTCTTCACCGAGGGGTTGGGTAGAGCTTGCGTGGAAATTATCGTCTGCTACCTTCCATGTTGTCCTTTTCGTCGTCTCCCTTTGGCATGTGGGTTTCCCTTTTTGTGATTCAAATCCCAAAATTAGGCCTTTTCAGTTTGTTGAAGGCTGAAAGCTTGTTTTATTTTGCTTGCCTCGGTCCAATGCCTTTTTGTATTTTTTCCCTTCCTTCCTGGGGTGCGGGTGGTGGTGTATTCCTGTACCTTCCCTGGACGCAGTGGCGGCATCGGGCTGGTATGGTCCTGTCGCCCTGCTCGAGTGAACAAAATGGTGTCTTCTGCGCCTGACTCTCAACCAGAATTCCCCTCCCACTTGCCAACTATCGGGGGGCGGGTGCCACCTCCATGCCGGGCGGGCAGCAGCTCGCGGTCTGGCGGGCAATCTGCGGGTCCAGTCTATAGGTCGGCGCCACCCCTGGCCCCCCTTTGCCCAACAACTCAGTAAATCATTTGTCCTGCACCCGTGGGTCAGTGTCCTAAGTTTACCTTCCTGGAGCAGTGGCAGGCTGGGCGGGCTGGTCCTGTGCCCTGCTCAGGACCAGAATTTGGAGTCTGCACCTCGGTCTGATAGATTCTCAATGGTATACATGACAGAGTTCTTAACAGTACCATACATATACATACACACATTGGTGAAAGCACATTACACTGTCTATCAATTGCCTGATAGATTCTTAATATGCTATAACTGCATTACAGAGTTCTTAACAATATCATACACATACGTACACACATTTATCCACAAATTCACACATAAGATTTTTTTTTATCTTAGGGTTTGTACTGAACAGAGTCACATACATTGCTGTCAAACTTGCATATGGTAATTTTATAAAATAGAATAAACATAATAAGGTCTAAAGGTAGTTATTTTGAACAAATTACATTTATCTATCCTTAGGAAGTCTAAGTAGGAGAAAACACTTGTTAGTAAATCTTTTTTTTTTTTTTTTTGGTCAGAGAATCAGAAAGGAGCAATCGGTGTTGCAAGTCCTGATTATGCAGAGACGCTAATCACGTATCATGCAAACTCCAATTATCATTTTCTATCTGACCTCCAAAAGGAGGAACAGGTAAGGATTATCCCACCGGATGATTGTTATTAAATCCTTAATAGGAAAGGTTAAAATCAGGTCTTCAGAGGTCTGAAAGCAAGAAACTGAAAACAAGCTGAATGGAAACAAATAAAAATCTCTGTACAGTAAATAATCAAACATACCTTAAAACGGTTAACTTGGGGATCAAACTCAGCATAACAGATAACAAAATCTTGAGATAACCAACTTAGATCTTGCTCTGTAGGTGTTTAAGGAACCCAGATTCATTTAGGCCTTTGAAAAAGTTTAAGAGGCACGCCAAAATGAAATGTAATAGTTTTGTGCACAATATAATATATATATATATACAATATAGAAGCTTGAAGCGGCCACTGTTTTGACAGAAACATACACAGAAGAGAACATGGACTTACAGATAGCTTGGACACATGACAGACACATGACCTAATTGCATCCTTTAAATCTGGACAATGGGAGATCCTTTTTTCTAAAATCTCATAGCTAAGTGTCAGTACCCAGAATAACTTTGGGGTCAAGCTACAGAAAGTTCTCAGTTCCCTGATCTGCTGCATACCTTAGCCTAAAGTTGTCTGTGGCTGTGCAGGGCCATGGAACCATTGATTTTCATTGTCACATTCACACACAATCATTCATGAGTTTAAGACATTTTCTAGTTAATTCCATTAAATTACTGTTGTTCCTAAAATGGGTTAATTTCACTAAATTCCTTTTCTACCTATACTAATAGTCCTCTTAGGTGGGGCCAGCTGCCTGGCATCTTATTATGATGACTCTTGTATTTCTGGGGGAATCAGGCACTGACATCTCTGACTTCTTCCATGCTGAGAAGGGGTGCAGAGTGTGGCAATTGGGGTGCCCTCAGATCTGGTCTCCAGCCATCTTTATACTCTCAGCTTAACTACCTTCTAGACAGAAAAGGGAAATTACATTATTCAATGTCATTGAACAACAATAGTTGCAGGTGCCATAAACAGTATTTCATATGACTTAAGTCTAAAGTTTGGAAGCACAATGTCTCAGACTTCAAAGGAAATATACCGATCAGTTTTATTTCGGTTTAAATAATTATATGAATTAATAAAATTTGGTTATAATGATCTTTTGTAAGCAGGCACAGTTAAAACTCCAAGAGGGCCGGCTGGAATATGGAGCATGGAGAATTTAAGATTACTGGGAAGGCAGAAAGCCTGGAAATAAATCTGTAGTGAGTGGAAATCCAAAGCCAAGTCTTTGACCATCTAGCAAGACTGAACCCACAGGAGCCAGGCTCCGAGCAGCAAAAAAGTTTGCCAAAGGGTGTGTTTGTGTGGGCAGGGCGGGATGGTAGATCTGGCGGGCAGCCTGGCTGTGTATTCCTGGGGTTGTATGGTAGGATCACAGATGTTGCACCCCGGTTTGGGGGCCTCCTGTCTGTTTAGAGAAAAACACATACATATTGCTAGAGGAAAAACCAAAGTCCTGTCCTTAAAGGGAAGCAGCTGAGTAAAATCTTGCTGCCTGAGGCCAGTCACGGAAGCCAGCTGGGAAGACAGTGTGTGGTGGACACACCTGTTTAATTTCAGATACAGAGGCTTGCATCCAGAACAGAAACAAAAATGGATTTCTGAATAAAATGGGATTTATGGAGAAAACCGGTTAAGTGGAGAGCCTGGTCAAAATCCAAAATAATCCCTTAAGTAGTAGGTAGAAGTCGGGTAAACAAAGTGAAAACCCAAAGTAGTTCTCTTCAAAAGCCAGTGAAATTCTAAACGGCCATCTTTACAAAACTGTAACTATACCCACACAAAAAGTTAAAATGGAAAATGTTTCATTTAGAAACAGATAAAAAAGTGATAAAATTGGAAAACTCCAATAGTGGAGATTTAGGGTTACTTTTAATCTGACATAAAAATGCATTGAACTTAATAAAAGGCAGCAAGGACCATGTTAGATTCAATTGCTTTGTTATAAGCAACTGACGAGTGGATAGAGAAAATGTGGTACACCTACACAATGGAGTTCTATCCAGCAGTAAAGAAAGATGACATCACAAGCTTTGCAGGAAAATGGCTGGAGCTAGAGGACATCATGCTGAGTGAAGTAGCACAGTCCCAGAAAAACAAACGACGAATGGTATCCCTCATCTGTGGATGCTAGTGCCAATTACCTAGTTGTGTTTCTTGTGTAGGGCCCCCTGAGCTTTTGTCCAAAGCAGTTGGGCGTAATGCATATTGGAAACAACAACAACAACAGAAAGGACTGCATCAAAGAACTGACTGAAACAGTGAACTTCTGCTCAAAACAGTCAACTTCCTCATGAAGAGCATGTTTGGCAGAATGCATGAGCTCTTGCGGGGTGGGGGAATGGGCGGGAACACGGGTCTAGATTTGTTAAAAAAATAGAAATTTATGTGAAAAAAAAATAATTCAAGATGAAACACCAAAACCCAAAACAAAAATAAACTGTAAAAGGATTAGAATATGCCTTCTTACAGGCTAGCAGGATCCAGTTCAAATTTGCTAGTCCCAGTAAATGTATCCACGACACGTGGTTGGAGAGAGAGAGAGAGAGAGAGAGAGAGAGAGAGAGAGAGAGAGAGAAGAGAGAAGAGAGAGAGAAGAGAGACTATGGGAAGAAGGAAATAAAGCCTTTAGCCTTAGAAACGCCTTCTGAAAATTAGGGTGCGTACACCTTTAATTTCGGGGATATCAGATGGATTCCAACCACAGGCTGGCAAAACCAGGATCCTGTGAATTGCAGGGGGGTGGGGGGAACACTAAGAAACGGATCCAGATTTTTGTCTCCATTGTCCTGGAGGACAGAATTCCAGACAGTGGCCCAGCCAGAGGGTGACCCAGACTGTGGGCAGGGTTCAGGAACTTCCTGATCCACCAGTTCTCAGGGAGTTCACAATGGAAAGTGAGAGGAGAAGCAGAGAAGAGAGCAGTGGGCCGGTGTCAGGAAGCAAAGTCTGCCCCGAGCGGCAGGCTGGGGAGAGAAGCGAGAGGGCTGGCTGGTCTCCTGAGAGGAGAAGCAGAGAAGGGAGCAGTGGGCCGGCGTCAGGAAGCAAAGTCTGCCCCGAGCGGCAGGCTGGGGAGAGAGGCGAGAGGGCTGGCTGGTCTCGCTGGGCTAAAAGAACGGTGGACGGGAGGAAGAGAAGGCAGAGGGTAGAAGAGGGAGAGAGAACAGAGAGAGCGCGGGGAGAGGGGATACCTCACTGTGAAATGGAGACTAAGTGGGAACAGGTTTTCTGGACAAATACGATTCCGAAGTGGGGTTGCAGAAAGAAAAAAAATGTGAAGCAAGTACGGCACCCTGTTAGAAAAAAGAATGTTCATATATGTTGGATCTATGCAGGTGAGAACCCCAGATGAAAAGACAGGCACACCAGGCTTAAGGTCACTCCGGGAACGTATTTACTTAAGGAATCACCGGGGCTGACTACCCTGTTGGCACATGGCAACTACCAGCAAAGATGGCGACTGGGGCAAGCCTCGGGTAGAGGGAAAGAAGTCATAGATTGACAGTTTCTGGAGCAAGTGGACATCTGTGTGTCCCTTGGAATCCTGGAAGAACCAGAACTAACAGTATGCACACTACATATATGCAGGCACATGCCACATGCATGGACATGCTACACACAGGTATGTATATATGTGTGTTGTGTGTGCATGAACACACACAATTATAGAGAAGCTGTTCACTTGAATAAAAGCAGAACTACCAACTTCCAGACAAGTATAGTAGTGGGGGCCAAGGCTCCCTTCCTGGTGGGCATTTTCAAACTCTAGATGTTGAGAGTTTCCGTGAGCTGCAGCCAGATGCTGTGCTGGGTGGTTTGTGCCCAGGGCAGCAGCTTTATTCTCTTGTGGGGAAAGAGACCGTCGGGATATGGAATTGGGGGGGGGGGCTAGAGTTGGGGCACTGGAAATGGTACATTCCTACCTGGAGTTGGGGTGCACCAACCCTCCCCCAGCTGCGTGGGCCTCAGTTTCCTCATTTGTAAATGAGGAAGACTAGATGGGCCCCAAGTTCATTTTTGTATTTATTTTTTATTTTTTTATTTTATTTTTGTATGTGTATGAGTGTACTGTCTGCATGTAGGTTTGTGCACCCATGTCGTGCAATGCTGCGGAGGTCAGAAGAGGGTCTCGGATTCCCCTGGAACTGGAGTTCTCCTGTAATTGGAGTTACAGACGGTTCTTAGCCACCATGTGGGTGCTGGGGATCGAACCTGGGTCCTCTGCAAGAGTGGTCGGCACTCTTAACCGCTAGGCCATCTCTCCAGCCCCCAAGTTCATTTTTTAACTCTGGAAGCTTCTGTTACGCCTGGCTGCCTGGCTGAGGTTTTGGGCTATGGCCACAGTCACTTTCTTCTTTGTCATCTGAACAGGCAGATGCTATGGCCCCACAGGACACTGGATACATGTTTCACTGCCTCTGGGTTTATTAAGCAGCACAGGAGAACAGATCCTGGCTGTGCTACCTGGACACTAACTGGCCTCCTGCTTCTGTCTCAGATCCCACTGATGACAGATCTGGCACAGTTAGGCTATCAATGAATCCCTGACCTCAGACCATCAGAGTGCAAGGGAGTGCATAAGGGCATTTGAACAAAAGAAAAAGAACACAGTAAGAACAAAAAAGAACAGAAGCGACACCCCCTAGAAACCATTCTAGGAGGAGTTCATTTTAACCACATAAGTTTATTTGGTTATATGCAGTATATTGTTGAATTGGGTTTTCTTCCAAGCAGAAAGCCAAACAGTATAGACTATAGTATTGCCAGCCAACCTGGGGCAGCCATATTTGCCCCATTGAAGACAGCTCAGCTTAAAAAAGTGGTGGCGCACGCCTTAATCTAAGCACTCGGGAGGCAAGGCAGGCAGATCTTTGTGATGTCAAGGCAGCCTGGTCTAAGAGTGAGTTCCAGACAGCTGGGTCTAATTAGGACCCTGTCTGAAAGACAAAAAAAAAAAAAAAGAACAAAAAACCCACAAAACTTCCCTTTCAAACCTGAGAAATGGTTGTCCTTGTGCAGCATGGGGAAAAGCAAAAGAAAAATAGTTATTTCTGTTGCCCATTTAATGTCTGTGAGTGAATCAGAGCATGGCATTGCCAGGAGGGGAACACCTGGTCATTTCTGCTACTTCTGTCCCTACCTACCTACCCAACCTTACAGTGGAACCCTGCTGTTCTCTGTCCCAGAGGGACTTGGTTCCCTCTGCTTCTGTGGACATCCAAACCCTTGTACCCTGGCAGGAAGTCCTTTCTTGCAGAGAGCAGAAATTTGACTCACATAGCATCTTTTTCTACCTCAGGGAAGACACCTCCCTGAAATGACACCTTGAGACATCTCAGTCCCCAGAAATCACCTTACCCTTCCTGCTTTCCTGGGCACACCAGGGTGGACACAGAACGAGACAACACTGCCCTCTGAGTGGCCTGCCGAACTGTGTCCTATGCACATTGCTCTGTCTTCATCCTGACATTTCTACACACTCATCGAGACAGTGGCAGGAGTGTTCCCTTTGATGTCTCTGCCACCTCCCTGACCCTCCAATCTGCAGGGTCACTTGGGATACGGGGTGCAAGCAGAGCCTGCGCAAACAGAAGGACAAGTCAAGTACGTGGATCATTCAGTGTGGTGCCAGAAGTACTGGAGAATATTGAACTGCATAGCCCCTTATCAGGAGGAAGATATTAGGGGCTCAGATTGACTTCCTGGAACCCAGAGTTTGAGGGGGGCGGGGTTTTTCTAGACAGACACTCTGCAGACAAGGAACTTCAAACCTGACAGGGCTTGGAGTTCCCTGTAATGAATTGATTTTGATAGCCTTACAGAGGATAGTGACATAGATTGTTATTTGAGAACTATGTGCTGGCCAGCATTTCAGAGAATGGGCTTAGGTAAAGTCGGGCAGCGAGGTCAGCTGAGGAGTTAGAGCAGTTCATGGTGGCTTCATGAGCCACAGAGACAGTGGGCATGAAGAGAGGGGTCACCTCAGAGAGAGCCAGGTAGACATGGGGGTCAAGGTAAAGCAAGCCCAGGAAGATGTCCAGACGGAAGCACAGAGTGAGCAGCGGAAGGTGCAGAAGTCGCAGCGGAGGGTGCAGATGTCACCACGGAGCGGTGCCAAGGAAGTCAGGATCAAGAGGACAAAGTCGCAGAGCAGAGTCTGAGGCCGGGGAGCACCCTTATTTAAGAATTAGGAGACAGGAGGAGGATAAAGAAGCCGACAACCTACTAGACGATGGTGTTGGCAGACACACATCGCACTGCCCGCCACTGTATAATGACTAACCTCAGATGATCACAGAGTTGGTCTGTGAGGAGCGAAGGAACACATTTCAGATAATCTGATGGGAAAAGACACAGAATGAAAGCACAGGCTGGCATCGGGGTAGGGGAGCTGGATGTGGCACTGCTGAGGAGCTGCTGGACTGGAACAGTGTGCCTTGGAGCTAGCTGAGCTGGATGGGGCGCTGCTGAGGAGATGCTGCTGTAACAGTGTGCCTCGGAGCTAGCTGAGCTGGATGAGGCACTGCTGAGGAGATGCTGCTGTAACAGTGTGCCTCGGAGCTAGCTGAGCTGGATGAGGCACTGCTGAGGAGATGCTGCTGTAACAGTGTGCCTTGGAGCTAGCTGTAGAACAGACTCTTCCTGCTGAAGAAGAGACACAGCCTGGGGCCAACTCACCCTTTCCCAGGAAAAGACTGACTACTCTGCACCCCCAACCAAACCTGTCATCTGGCCTTTGTCTCATGACTATAAACAGTCAAGTCTGCCAGAAGCAGGGTAGAGAGAAATTGAGTTCTTGCTCTCTCCACTTTGGCCCAACTTTAAAAAAAAAAAAAATAGACTTTCCTTGACTAGTTTCAAGTTCCTTTTGGAGTTAGCTAAGGCAGAGTTATGGACCTGCAGGTCCAGTTCCAACATGGAAGGAAAAGGAGCAGTTCTTGGGATAAGAGATCACAGGCCTTGGCACCTACCTGGTGGCCTTCTCTCATCTTTTGGACTTGATTACATCATCCTCATTGTAGTTCCTGGAAGTGTGTGTGAAAGCAATTCAGTCACTTGGAACTGGATACCTGAAACCCAGCGGAGACTGATTGACAGCTGGAAGGAGCCATCTCACTCTCAGAAGAAGTGGTCACTGGCAGAGATTCTGGCTGCTGTCCCCAAAGCAACCTGAAGATGCGGCAGAAGCAAGAGGGACAGGGCGAGTCTTTGTGCTGAGATGGAAAACCCCAGCTCTGGTTGAGAAACAAAACCATAGAAGCCTTATCTTAAGCAGCCTCTTGCTGAGCCTGAGGAAATGGCTGCTTGGTTAACCTTTGCTTCTGCTTCTGTAAACTCTAGTTCATGGTCCCGTGCTGTGTAGGCTGGAGTCCCATAGGCAAGAATGCAAACCCATCAGTGGCAGAATGGGTCTAGAAATGATGCTGGGTTGTCCATAAACACTGTAAGAAACTGTGACCTGGAGTTCAGGCTTTGGAGATTACTCAGCTGGGGTCCAAGTCCACATGAATAAGCCTCACCTGAGTCTCCACTCAGTTCCCAATGCCTGTTCTGAGATTGACCATTCTTGTAATGGTATTGGTTTTTCCTTTTGCTGTGATGAAATACCCTGACAAAAGCAAGTTAAAGAAGAGTTATCTGGGAACACACTTTTAATCCCAGCACTCAGGAGGCAGAAGCAGGTGTATCTCTCTGTGAGATGGGCCAGGCCAGCCAGGTCTACATAGAAAGTTCCAGGCTAGCTGGGACTACAGGAAGACTCTCTAACAAATAAAAACAACAACAAAAAAGAAGAATGTATTTTGGCTCACAGTATGGGGGTACATACAGTCCATCGTGGTGGTGAAGTCAAGGGCACAGGAGCCTAAAGCAACTGGTCACGTGCTTCCATAGTGGGGCCGGGGAAGAGTGATGAATGCCTGTGCTTAGTTTGCGTTCTTTTCCCACCTCAACCTGATGTGGATAGTACCTCCTAGGCATGCCTAATCTGAACACTCTCTCCCAGCTGCACCTGAAGGCTCCACTCCTAGGTGATTCCAGATCTATCAAGTTGACAATCAACACTAACCATTACGGTCCTCCACTTTGTTTCCTTAGCTCAGAAGAATGTTCACTCAAGAAAAGTGCCCAAGCCAGGCGTGATGGCGCACGCCTTTAATCCTAGCACTTGGGAGGCAGAGGCAGGCGGATCTTTGTGAGTTCAAGGCCAGCCTGGTCTACAGAGTGAGTTCCAGGACAGCTGGGGCTACAGGGAGACCCTGTCTTGAAAAGACAAAAAAAAAAAGAAAAGTGCCCAATTAAGAGATTCCCTGAGAGTGGGGCTCCTGTCAGGGCAGAAACATCTCTGAGCGCAGAGAGCCCCTGCTAGAGAGGAGTCTTCCCTGAGACAAGGTCCTCCTTTTACTTCACTGACAAGAGCACAGCTGTGTACCTCTATCCCCTAGTGACTGTGACTGGCCAAGTGGCATAACTCTTATAGGAAAGGGCTTTGCTGTTGAATATTTTGACTGTGCTGGAAGAAATTTAAAATGCACATCCTTGGTGTCAAGATCATAATTGATGCTTCAGAGGACGAGATTAAAAAATATGTAACTGTTTTCTTGTTTCTCCAAAAACTAAAGCTACACCACACACATACACACACACACACACACACACACACACACACACCATACACACACACAAGTCTTCACAATTAAAGTGGTCACAGAGTGCCTGCCAGTGTTTATAAGCCCGAAGCCAGAAAAGCAAGCAGTTATGAAAAGCAAGCACCTGTAAATTCTGGGCTTAGAAGTTACACCAGCTGATCCCAGGGAGTCAGAGTACCCAGTACAGAGAACAAAGCGTACCCAGAGAATGTATCCCTAAGCCTGAAGTCTCCTAGGGAAGACGAGGGAGGAGAGACGAGGGAAAAACCTGTGAGAAATAGAAACTAAATGTACCATCTTGTCTCTCAAAGGAAGTTTAACTGTTTCGATGTAACTAGAGCCATCTAGAGTCAAGGCAATCTGCATTTTTCTTTATCTCCAGTTTGCTTTTCCCAGCAGGGAGCCTGGAGGCTGGCTCTCCTAGGCTGTGAATCCTAAACCAACTCAGAAGTTCACATTTGTCTAAGGTTAAAACATTGACCTGGAGTAAGCATGGGAAAGATGTATTGAGACCGCACTTGCAAGTGTACCGTTGGTCTCTGGAATGCCAAAAGGCCACTAAATCAATAGAGCAAATATTGGTCTCCTTGAGTCAAGCAGGACTCCTCCGTCAGCATCAGCTACACCTCACCTGCCTGGAAATACTGTGCAGCAGTGGCAGCCATATGTCTGTATATCTCAAATCTAATTGGCCATTAGCTCTCTCCTTGGAGGAATAATTCATGGCTAATGTCCTCTAGTGGTTAGGATATGTTATAAGCCACAGTAAGACCTTGTCATCTTTTACAGAGAAGCTATAGTTCATGGATTACCATACCATCCAAACATCTGTGTCTATACCAACATAACCTACCATGATGATTAGTACTGTTTAAATGCCTGTATATCTAATTGCTTGTGCTTCATTAGTATGATTGAAAGGTTATTCCTGGGTAAACTGTCAACCCATGAAAAGAAACAGCCTGAACTGATCAGAGTCCAAAATGACAGCTCCAGAGAAAATAGACTGTTTTGCTTCTCGCCCACTTGTGCCCCTTTCCTAAGCCTAGGGAACAATCTGCGGAAGAGGGGGCGTGGTAGAATGTAAGGTCTATGATTGGGGTGAATGGTGAAACTACAGCAATATCGACTGGACACTTTTTTGATCAGCTGGATGGTGGGAGCCTTGGGCTGTGTGGGTTTGGGCATAGCTGCTTGCAAATTGGTTTTACATGAAGGATGCTTGTATTCATTACTTATTATTAGTCAAAAAAATCAAATTAAAAAAACTTCCTTTTACTTATCACCCGCACCCCTTTTTATTTTTTGTTAACTTGTAAAAATATAAATGTAAAAAAAAAAGAAATCCTTTCTGCCAAAAGCATTTTAAAACAATATGCTTGTTTTTCTCTAACTACCTTTGTTATATAAAGCTAATATCTACCTTAATACCTTAATGTTATTGTTTCTTAACATGTCAGTTGTAACTTTTAGCATTATAGGTTGTTTTCTCATCCATCATCCCTCTCCACTTTTCTGATTCTGGCTTTGTGTCAGGGCCTCACGCTCTCCAATTTTATGGCTGTTATAGCTGGAATAAAAAAGTTGCAGAAAGGGGGCTGGAGAAATGGCCTAGCAGTTAAGAGCACCAACTGCTCTTGCGGAGGATCTGGGTTCAATTCCCAGCACCCACATGGTGGCTGAGAACCGTCTTTGACTCCAGTCCCAGGGGAATCGGACACCCTCCTCTGACCTCTGCGGTATTGCATGACAAGGGGGGAAAGACCTGCGTGCAGACAGTACATTCATACACTTAAAAATAAATAAATAAATAAATAAATAAACAAATAAATTGCAGAAACAAAAGGCCAACAACTCAGTAACAAACCCCTCCAACCCCCCCCAAATAAACAACAATAAAAACTAAGAAAATGGAACAAATACTCTTTCCCTCAAACCCAAAATCAAACAGACATCTGCCTTCTCGACTGGAACGCTGGCTTCAAGGTGACAAAATTCTGTTCTCGCCAGGTGTGATTACATACACCTGTGATCTCAGCACTCAGGAGGATGAGACAGGAGGTCTGAGAGTTCACAGTCAGTCTGGGCTACACAGGGAGACCCTGCCTCAAAAAAAATTCCCCAACCAAAGAAACAACAAGAGAAGTCTCTATTAAGCTGACATATGATGAGGAAAAACTACCAATCCAGGCATGATGATCAAATAAAGCTGCAGTTTTTGATAAGCATTCTTACCTTTCTGGAGATATCTTGAGATAAAGAGGGACTTATATAGGAAAATGTGAAACAGTAAAGAACAATAAAGCAGTGTGCGTTGAAATTTGGGAAAGCATAGATAACTAGCTTTTATAAGAAAATGTGTAACTTTAATGTATCACCCAGTGCAAAGAATGAAAAACAAGTCTAGAATTCAACTGAGGGAGTTAAAAAAGAGCAATGGATGGGGCTGGAGAGATGGCTTAGTGGGTAAGAGCACTGGCTGTTCTTGCAGAAGACCCAGGTTCTGTTCCCAGCACCCACATGGAAGCTAACAACCATCCATAACTCCAGTTCCATGGGGGCATCCAACACCCTCTTCTATCCTCTGCAGGCTCTGCATGGTCAGTTCTGCTCATATCCTTTTGGGCAAAATACTCATACGTATAAAATTTAAAAAATTTCTACAAGACCAATGGAATTAGAAGATGCAAATAATATGAAATTAAATAATGAAAATAGAGCATAAATTAATGAAACAGATCAGTGATAGCAGAGATGATTAAGAATAGACAAGAGGGGCTTAAAGAGCTGGCTTCTCTGTTAGGAGCACTGGTTCCTCTTTCAGGAGACCGGGGTTTGATTCCCAACACCCATATGGTGGCTAACAACATCCGTAACTCTAGTTCCAGAGGACCTGACACCCTCTTCTGACCTCCTTGGGCCCTGCAGGACACAGGTGCACTGACACATGCAGGCACCATACTCAAACATTTATTTTTAAAAAGAATAGATGACGTGCAAATAAGATGGAGTAATTGGGAAGAAGTAGCAAGGCCTGCATGTCAGAGTAGCAAGAGTGAAAAATATCATGAACTAGAAGCCCCCCCAAAAGAAAACCCACATACAGTTTTGAGTTGAATATATTAGAACATAGATAGAAAATTGCTGGGCTGGAGAGATGCTCAGAGGTTAAGAACACTTGACTACTCTTGCAGAATACCCCGGGTTCAGTTCCCAGCACCCACATGGCAGATAGAAATCATCCATAACTCTGGTTCCAGGGGATCTTATGCCCTCTTCTGACCTCCTTGCATTTCATGACATGGGGACATGGGTACAGATACACACACATGTAGACAATGCACTCAGTCATGCACATTAAAATATAAGTAATACTAAAAAAAGAAAATCGCAACCAAATAAATATAGCCAGAGGAGGAAAAGAGAGCTGAAACCATTCCCATCTCCCCCAGGAAAGGCCCAGATCTGCAGTTCCGCAGCCTGGTCTCGAATTTTAAAGGAGCTGTGCTGGTTTGAATGAGCAATGTCCCCTACAGGCTCGGCTGTGTGAACACTTGGCCCCAGCTGCTGGCAGTGTTTGGGGAGGTCATGGAATCTTGAGGTGGTGTAGGGCCTGGCCTTGAGCACTCACGGCTTTGCCCCATGTCCAATATGCTCTCTCTGCTTTGTGTTTACAATTAGAGAGATGTGATCTCTGAGCTCTTGGCATCATGCCCCTTGCTGCCACGCTTCCCCCCAGGATGGAACCAGAAGCCAAAATAAAGTCCTTTTTTTGATAAGTCACTCTTGGTCTTGGTATTTTATTGGAACTATAGAAAAGTAACTAATATAGGCACCAAGATTTTTCAGAAAAAAGGAAGATAGAGAATTCTGCCTGACATTATTTTATAATGTCAGCTGATCTTGGTTCCAAGATCAGATAAGAACACTAAAATAAAATTATAGTCTATTTGGGTTTCTTAATTAAATGTTAAATCACTCAATCCAAGAGTATATTTTAAAATGTATAATGGACAGGTAGATTTACTCCTGAAATAAATTCATGAATGTTCCAAGTATCAATCAAAATCACAAAATCTATCAAAGAAAATGACCATACAACTGAGAATACCTTCAATGTGATACAAGTCTAGATGCCATAAATGTATGGTGACTACAAATATTAACAGGGAAGCTGATAATTATTTTATGTTCTGGATCAAGACAAGGTACCAACAAAGCATGGCTACTGTTCAAGATACTTCAAAGCAGAAGGTCCTGGCCCAAGCAATAACACATGAAAAGAAGACAAAGAAAACTAGGACACGAGAGGGAATGGAAGAAGCTCAGTTTCCAACACACCCACATCAGGTGGCTCTCAATTACCTGTACCCCCAGCTGCAGGGAATCTAAACCCTCTTCTGGCCTCCACAAGTGCCTCCACTCATGTACAGGGGCACCCACACAGACACGCAGATGGACACATTCACATAATTAAAATTTTTGGCCAGGCACTTAGGAGGTAGAGGCAGGCAGATCTCTGAGTTTGAGTGTAGTCTGGTCTACATACACAGAGAGTTCCAGGCCAGCTGGGACTCCAGGAAGACACTGTCTTGGGGAGAGAGAGAGAGAAGAGAGAGAGAAGAGAGAGAGAGAGAGAGAGAGAGAGAGAGAGAGAGAGAGAGAGAGGAGAGAGAGGAGAGAGAGGAGAGAGAGAAGAGGGGGTCAAAGTATAATCCAAACACATCGTATGAAATTCTCGAGTCAATAAGAGTATTTTTAAAAAATCCTTTTTTTTTTTTTTAGTCTTTTCGAGACAGAGTCTCCCTGTAGCCCAGCTGTCCTGGAACTCATGCTGTAGACCAGGCTGGCCTTGAACTCACAAAGATCCACCTGCCTCTGCCTCCCGAGTTCTAGGATTAAAGGTGTGCGACACCACGCCCGGCTTAAAATCCTTTTAAAAAAGAAACTATCATAGATGTCTATGTAGATTATTTCATTTTCTCATGTGGTGGCAAAATAGCTGCCAAAAGCAGGTCCAGGAGGGGCAGGCTTGCTGTGGGGGGACAGTCTGTCACAGCAGGGAAGCCTGGCCTGAGCTCCTGTGCAGCAGGAGGGAGGGGCGGCTGGCCACATTGCACCTGCAGTCAGAAAGCAAAGAGAGATGCATGCTGGTGGTCAGCTCACCGTTTCCTTTTCATTCGTCTGGGAATCTCAGTCTACGGGGACTGTGCTGCCTACATCCAGGGTGGGTCTTCCTCCCTCAGTTAATCCTCTCTGGAAATAACCTCACAGATAGGAAGGTTTGTCTCATGGGTGATTTCTCCATTCGTACGAAGTTGACAAGCATGACCATACAAGTATGTACATACAGAATAAAAACAATGTAGGGTTTTGATGCCTTTTGGGTTTTCAGGGTCTCATTGTGGGTACTGGGATGTGCCTCCTCAGATTGGGGGTGGGGTGACTTTGCTCTGTGCAGTCTGAAACCAGGAACCAGGTTTGGCAAAAAGAACTTAAAATCATACATAGTGTTGAATCAAACAATGAGATGCGGACCAATGAGATGGCTCAGTGGATAAAGGCGATTGTTGCCAAGCCTGATGACCCGAGTTCAATCCCCAGGACCCACATGGTGGAAGGAGAGAACCACCAACTCCTACAAGTTGTCAATGCCACACACACTGTTGCAAGCATAGCATAGCCCCCCCCTGCAATAAATACATGGAAAAAGTGTTTTTAAAGTGAGACGTATGATGTGATGTCACTGTCATGTAAAAATCAATGCATGTGGGGCATCCTCCAGTGACCAGATGTAGTTCCAAGGACATTTGGGTGAGTCTCTGCAGGGAGAGAGGATGAAACGGAAATTGGGAGGCGTTTGACACCGCAGTGGCATGAGTGTCTGTGGGTGGCCCAGCGGGCATGAAGAACTCAGAACTTAGGGAAAACCTGTTTTGGATGATGAGGGACCCACAGGAATTTGCTCTGAGAAGAAGAGGCGTCCTAAGTAAGGGCACAGAAAGGCCCCTCCACAGATCCCCTCTCCCTAGGCACAAACAAGACAGTGAGACAGCATACACCTTATCAATCCTGGTATACTTTGTAGCCTCTGTCTCTATGCACACAGAGAAAAGCAGGCCAGCATTCCCCCGGGTGTCTAAAAAAGGTTTCTGGGCCATCTTTCCTTGCTGCTATTTCCTGGACATACTAATTTTAACATAACCCTGAGGAACATGAAATTAGAGAGTGAAAGCTATTTCAACATGCTCTCCACAATGGCTCCGCTTCCGGATGCTCGGCAGCTTCGTAGGCGTCCTCGCCTCCTTTACCGTGGGGCACAGCTAATGTAACAAGTTCTGGAGTGTCCCAGAGCCTGCAGCTGCTCCCAGACACTGTACAGAGGCAGGGGTGCAGAGTGTGTGCTGGGGAGGATGGTTTTGGTGGCAGAGGGGACTGGTAAGAATCCTCCCAGTGGAGACTCCCAGAGACCACAGCAGGTCATGTGTTTCTATGTGGGAAGGCAGGGCTGGTCGCAGGGACCTTCAGGAGGATGCATCTCTAGTGTAGAGACTAAAGACCCCAAATAAAAGGGCCATAAATAAAAACCAAAATCAAATCCTCTATTCTCTGTCAGACCCTAACTGCTTGGAATCTGATCTAGTGCCTTCTATACCAATCAGAGCCTAGCTTCTAAATCCCACCCCTGTCCCTTCCCCAGAGGCTCACTGGTCATGGATAGTCTCAGAGAGGATAAATGGTGTTACTATGGAGTCTCACGATGGGTCTGGGTTCTTGGTGATTTGATCAAAGAACTGAGAAACGACACATAGTTGACAGCAAAATGCTTTATTTAGAAGAGAAAGAAACAGAGCAAGGCAAGATACTCTGTAAGCAAGCAGGCTCTATTGCGATGCTTCCAGAGCCTCCTCGTTGCTTCTTTGAAGTCCTTTCAATTTAGGACTGAGAGAAGAAGCCTCTTCTTCAGGGACAGAACTGAGTAGGATCCTTACCCCAATTGACAATTAGGTTATTATATAACTTTGCATGAACTGCACATGAGCAAGCCATACATCCCATCATTTTAAACATGAATCCACCCCATGATGCTTACACATGAGATGGATTTCCCTGACAGGTCATTTCAAGGACAGAGTTGCCCTCCCTGTGCTTGTGCCAAATACTGGTTTAAGCTGGCCTTATCTTTCCTTGTTACAAGGAGTTACCTCATCAAAAACTATTCACGGGTGGATAAGAGCTGCTGTTGCCCTACTGGGATGGAGGCACACACACATTCTTCTTGCAAGTGGAGTCAACTGGGTCACGGGAATGGCTCCTATATTAACCTGTCTCAACTTCCTTGAGAGACCTTTCTCCTTAAACATTTAAGGGTGCAGAAGGGGAAAGGGCCATCTCTGATAAATACGACTGAAATAGGAGCATTGGAAAATGAAGACGATGGTCACTCAATTACTGTTCCTAAGGAGAAAACTCCCCTGGGCAGGAGTGAACATTCTCCACAAAATTTCCTTGCCAGACAGTCAAATGGAGACAGGAGGTTGTTCATGCTGAGTTGCTCTCGATGAACCAGTGAGGTCATTGAGTTGCCCGGTCTCTTTCTGGAATTTGCCTGAAGTCTTGTTGCATTACCATTTGGAGTTGGATTTATTGAATCCTGGAAGAAGTGAACTGTTTGAGAGGAAGACAGCTGAGGGTTAGCAGAATTAAAGAACAGGCACTATCAGAGAAAGCTGTGCCAAAACTGAGGTTTTTCCAACCTGTGGTCCAGGGGTTGTTACCCAACTTTGTTACTGTATTCCAACCTTGAAGGTATTTTGACATTTTTGTTGGACTTTTCCTGATTTGTTAACATAGAAGGGACATTCTTTAAGGTACAGGCTGGTTGCTCCTTGGCCCACTAAGAGTTACATGTAAAGTCCTTCTACTTTGAAGAACCACCTCTGCTGCCAAGGAATCTAACTGATCTTGGATTTAGGGGAGATCCTCTGATGTCTCCTTAAGAGCCCTGGATGTCTCTTTCTGCAGTTGTTGTTGGGTTCCCAGTGACTATCCCCCCAGTGGCAAGGGTACCAGCCCCAAGTAATCCATTCAAGGTTTTATTGTATAAGGCACGGACAATAAGGAAGTTGCTTGCTTCGAGGGCTGGGAGTTTTATATACAGGAAAAGGGTAAAGAGGCATTTTCCAGGAAAATGAAGATGTCTGGTGTGCTAAATCCTAAACAAGTTCATCTCCACATAAAAAGTAGTATTAGATAGGCTTTTCATCCATAAATCCAATAGAGGCTGGAGAATCTGCTAGTTTGCTTGTGGAACAGATGAAGTGTGTGTAGTCTGAGGCCTTGCCTAGGGCCAGGAACCCTGGGAAGTCCCCGAGTAGGAATCTGAGGAAATCACAGGCTTATGTTCCCAAGCTTGGCTGTGGACAACTCATCCCTGAACTGCCAAATTGGCTCCTGTTATGGAGAAAAAAAATCATCAGGACTGGTGGCTGGGTTTGTTTTGTAAATATAACGGGCCTTTTTTAAGGTAACCTAGGAGGCAGGAGGAGCAGAAACTGGAGCTGTTGCAGTGGTCTGGGTCTGGGCTAGGTGGTCCAGATTCTTTGTATCTTATTAAAAAAATGAAATAAAGGTGCACACAGATTGCAAACTAGCAGGAATACTTTATTCACAAAAAAGTCCAGCTCAGATGAGGGAAGAACACTGCCAAGGCTGATAGCAAGCCACGTAAGGGCCTCAGTCATCGTTGGGGTTCCCTTTCATGGGGTTCCATAGGAGGAGGAGTTCAGATACTAGGGGAGTAGTTTGAACGCCTCTCCATTTTGATCCACACATTAAAGTTACAGTAGCCGTTTCTCTAGTACACATGCCCTTTCCCATAAGCATCTGATTTTAAATCATATGTATGCCTAATGATGCACAGATAGGCATAAGAATCTGGGATTCTTGCTCAAAGTCCACTTTAATGAGGACAGTTTGCCTTATTGCACATATACTCGAAACCAGTTCAGGCCAGATTCGCCTTCCTACTTTCAGACCTGGATGTCAGAGGGCTATGATTGGATAGAATCATTAAGTTTGATGGTGGCTGAGCGGAGGAGAAACCTACTCCATTGTTCCGAGTAGAGCCTGTGTGAAGCTCCGTGGTGCTGTGTGGGTGGGGAGATCCCCTATACCCCCACATATTTGAACCCTTGTTCAGTCGGTGGCTGATGGTCACTGGTTGAGAAGGCCATGGAAAAGGTAGGAGGTGTGGCTTTGTTAACGGAAGTGCGTCACTGGGGGTGAACTTTGAGAGTTCACAGCCTCACCCACTTGCAGTTGCTCTGCGTCTTTTGCATGCTTGAGGATGTGTGCTCTTGGCTTTTGGCTTTTTTGTGTCCTTGCTGCTGCTTGCTGCTGTGCCTCTCCTGCATGGATGGACTCATTCCTATGACACCATATTTCCAAATACACTCTTCCTTCTATAAGTTGCCTTTTTTTTTTAATTACAGCAACAGAATAGTAACTAACTCAGTTGCTATCAGGTTGCTAGGTGCCTTGCTCAGAGAAGGGTCTGAGTGCATAGTACATACAGATGAGGGTCCTCGTCTGCTTAGCAGTGCATTATTAGAAGTGTGTGCATAGCTCAAACCAACTGGAGTACCAGGTTGCTAAAATATTCCCTATACCTGTCTGCCTGACAGCCGGTTAAGTGGAAAACAACTCTTCTTAATGGCTTTTTCTAGGCAAGGGGCTTGGGATTGCCCAGAGGGGGGCTTTCCTTAAGGAAAAAAGTGAGTTAGATTACTCATATGTTAGAGGAGGTCACCGAGAGTAAAGATATTTTTTAATAGCATCATGACAGGTATCCTTAAGGTTGATACCAGTTGAGTGATTAAGTAACCTTTGGAGTATTCGGCAGGAAACTAGATCAGCAAAGATTAGCAGGCAAGTTTCCCACCAGTGAACCAGTGGCCTCTCCATTACACATACACAAGAGGAACTTAACAGTTGTGTCCCAGGTTAAACATATGAATAATAATACACTAGGGAGGAAAACCTCTCCACTTGTAGACAGTATGGGAATGGACAGACTCAGTTCCAGGTACTTTTCTCAAGTGTTTCCTCTTTCCAATGCCGGTCATCACTGTATTTCCTTGTGATTAGAAGCATTTCCAAAAAAAAAAAAAAAAAAAAAAAAAGAAGCATTTCCTTTCTCAAAGCCCATTCTTGGGCTGATGCTACTTGTCTGTAGCTCCGGCTTGAAGATGAGACACAGCCAACCAAGGCAGGTGAGAGTTAAAAGAGAAGCAGTTTGATTGGCTAGGTTACAAGGAGCTCCTTCTTCCAGAAGTTGTGGAAGAGAATGGGAGAGTCAAAATCAAGGTTTTTCAGAGCAGCCCTGGTAGCAAAAGGCGGAGGAAGCCTCAGTTAAGGTAAGGCCTGGCGTGCATGCCATCGATTCTACCCTGAAGCAAACAAGTGTATTCTCATGCACAGTGGCAGTAAAAGGAGTACTTGGTAAAGGAGCTCAGCCACTGTTATGGATAAATCAGGCATCACTTTTCTGTTTGGTTGTGCGGTCTTCTGAAGAGGAAACTTCAGCTCTAGTGTGGTTCACAAGAGTGTGTTGCCTGAGGCAAGCCGAGGCTCTGTCAGCATAGGAGTTCCTGGATGGGCTGGCTGGACTCTAGACAGGTGAGTTCAGCTATCTAGCTCTCTAATTTTTGTGGCCACAAGGGTGGCCAAGATAACAGTACAAGGTGCCTTTCATTTAAGGTGCCTTCTTTCATTTAAGTGTAGCTAATTGTTCAGCAAGGCTGCCTTCTTTCCAGGTCCTTACTAAGACTTGTTCCCTTGCTAAGACTGCCAAGGATGGTAAATTTAGATACAGAGCTCAAAGGGCTTGGGTCCTGTGTTCCCAGATGGCTTGTAAGAAGTTGCCTAAGTCAGTGAACTACCATAGTAGATGGGTAGCCTCTGGGTCAAGGTGCATACTGCATACCTCTGTAAAGAGAGTCTCCTACGCAGACTTTCCTAGGGGTTCAACTTTGCTGTAGCCTGTGCTGTGTTTCTTACCTTCATCAGGTAAGCCATTTCCTGAGATCTCCTGGTACAACTTAGCCAGTCAGTGCTTTAATTTAAAGTCTGATTGGCTTTTTTTTCCTTTCCAGAGGACCTTGGCCTGCAGGTGTGGTGTAGGTGAGACTTTTATCAATAGTAAGGTGATTTAAGAGTTAAAGAAAGGATGGTCTATTATTGCTTTGGTGTGACCTTAGCAGGCCAAATATGGGAATAAATGCTTTGAGGTATACTTTAATTACACTAGTTGCTATCTCTAAAGTGGATGGTGAGGGCTTCACCCCGTCCCATACAAGTGTCTACCAGCTAGAGGAGTTGCTTGCACCCTTGGCAGGCAGGCCAAATTAAGTAACCCCCTTTTCAAATAGCGTTAAGAGGGAAGGGTGTTCTTGACCTTGGGTTGTTAACCACACAGAGGGGATGAGTCTGGTACACCTGTTTGACTGCCGTAATTAAGTTGTCCCTGAAGAAAGTTGGGAGGTGGACTGGGGACACTGCTCAGTGGATAAGAGCACTAGCTCTATAAGCTTCAGGACCTGAGTTCGAATTCCCAGTATCCACATAAAAAGCCCAGGTGTGGCTGTGTGTGTCTGTAACCCCAGCACTGGGGAGTGGATCCTATGATTATTTCAGCCTTTTGGGCAGATGTCCTGGTGGGTTAACACCTGGGTCCCACCAACCTGTCAAGGCTCACAGTAGCATATCCAGCCTTTCTTCATTCTGGAGGCTATGACTACTGCCGCCAGTGTACCATTCTTCCTAGGATTGCTCTAGTAGGTCAAGTCTGCTAGTATAATTTTGAGAAATAACCTGTTCAGCTCTCTGGTCCAAGGTCCTAAAGGAGACAGATTTTAAAGTGTTTATTTATTTTTTGGTGATAATTTGAGGAGATTCTGGAAGAGTAGCCTGGTATCTTGAGTCAGTCATTTCTCTGTGATCCAGAGGTATCCATGCCTAGAATAGCTATTTGTACTATTTAGAGAGCTTTGAACCGACAGTGGTGGGCTTTCAACCATCTTGGTAGTCTCTTCTTCCAAAGGGCAGTGGTCACTATCACTCTTACGCATTTGACCCATCTCTGTGTAGTGTTAGCTTTGAAAAAAATGCCACCAGCCAGGATTCAGGGCTTAGCCTGGTGGCTATTCTCTTTCCCCCGCTACAAACAAAGTGAAGGGCATTCTTAGACCAAGTATTCCCAGGGCAAGGGCCTGACTGCAAGCCTGCTTGAGGCCTTTGAAGGTCATCTCCATTCTGAACCTCATCTCCTAGTTACCTCATTAGAGGCTTTTAGCTGTGATCTCCATGTTGGGGATCCCTAAATTGGGAAGCCCAAATAAGCAAGACTCATCCTTCCCAAGAAGAATGAAGATACTGTGTGGTGACCTTGTGTGTGGGGAGAGGGGGAGACTCAGGATACAAGCAGACTGAGTGGACTTGGGTACAGGTTGCCAAGTTCCTGGGGTAGGAATGTGTCCTGGGTATGTAACTCTTTACAGAAAGATTCATGCCTTTTTCTTTGACAGTTAATACCCTCTCTCTGCCAAGAAATTTAGGGTCTTAGAAATCTTCAAGATGGGAATATAAGCCCATGGCGTCACGTCTCTGAAGTCCCTGTCTAATGTCCTGACAAAGCAGTGTAAGCAGGCCCAGCAGCTCCAGGAAGCTCTGCCCAAGAACAGTTCCTAGTAGATGGACCCTCCCATGTAAGGCAAATAGGGATTGGGAGTCTGGGCGTAGTGGGATAAAGGAGTAAAATGTTTTTTAGATATGATATTGAGAACCATTGTTTCCTGGGAACCTGGTTCAGGAGTGTATATCATCAAAGGGTGTGTAAAGGTTATGGCTTCATTTATAAGTCTAAGATCTTGGAGTTTCAGACGGTTCTCGGCCGCCATGTGGGTGCTGGGGATCGAACCCGGGTCCTCTGTAAGAGCGGTCGGCGCTCTTAACCGCTAGGCCATCTCTCCAGCCCCAGATCTTGGACCAACTGGTATTTGACAGTTTCATGACCAGGAGGAGTATTACAGGATTATTGACAGGGTTTTAAGAGTTCAAGCTTTAGGAACTGGTTTATGATGGGTCGTATCCTCTTGCATTCCTCCTTGGTGGGATAATGGGGGGGGTCTTTTAATGGAGTCTGAATGGATGTGGCTATTTTATCTGCCTCGCTCCCATGTGATCAGCACACCAAACTTGAGGATCTATCTGATGTCCAATCTGAGGGGGTGGTCCCTAGTCTCTGCCTAAAGGAGGACTTTTCGTTGTCTAAATTTTAAAATTACCATGATTTTTTTTTTTTTTACCATTGTGTCTCTGTAGTAAAGAGGCTGAGCAGCTAGGGACAATAAAAAAAATCTATAGGTAAAAGTAATCTTTGCAAAGTAACAAGTGGCTGGGTAAAATAGCAAACCTAACCTGTCCTTCCATTCCAGTAATAATGGTGGATTAAGAAGGTGGTTTTCCCACAGAAGCAGGTTGGAGACCCACTAGGAAACTTCTTAGGGTTCCTAAAGTAACTTCCTGGTTTTTCTTTATACTGCTGGATGTCAGAAATGGTACTTATACCAAATGGTCCCTTCAGTTCCCGGCTCTCAGTGACAGGAGCCCTTGTCATGCCTTTGAATATGGGGTTCCATTCCCCACATGTTAGGGACCTGAAAAGAGACATAGAGACTCAGGTTCAGGAGATGTGGTGGGAGTTATTTGGTAAGGGAATGCCGATTGTTCCCCTCGAGAGACTCAGACCATGAAGAAGTGGGTCATCTAGAATATCCAAACCTTTTCTCTTCCCCCTTTACTTTGATTCTTTGCTTCACAGAGCAATGGATCTTGATAGAGAGCCATGAAGGGCTAGACACATGGGATCTCAGACCATTTTCCTTGCCTTCTATGAAACAGATCTACCTCAAGAATAGTGTTATAGTGATGGCTCCCATTTTGAGGCCATTTCTCTCCATCCCTCTGTTGTGTTGAGGCAAGGCAGCATTGCAATAAAACACAGTTTACCTTTACCTAACGTTGTCTGGATCAACCTTTCACCAGTGGTTAAGGATACACCTGGGAGAAGAGCCAGCTAGAAAAGAAGAGGGGATTCCTGTGAATGGCTTGGAGAGGAGAGGAGAATGGAGAGCTATAGGCCTGATTCCCCTTAAAAAAGGGAGCGGGTCATACTGAAGATTCCAGGGGTATCCCCCCCATGGAATCTTTTTTAGGGGGATGGGATATCTCCAACATTAGTTGGGTCCAGGCATCTTTTGGAAACTTTTCCCCATAACTTTTGTCCTTATTCCAAGTGGATACAATGGCTCTTAGTGGAGGTCCAGTTTGAGTGTCTAGCATCCTCCCTGCAGCCTTCTGTATATATTACAGTATGTTCCAAGATTGCCTGGAGGGGGTTATTGTTATGGTGAAAACAAATGTGTAAGTTAGCATGAATGTTAGAATCTCAGGGTGAAAATGGGGAGGAAAGTAAATAAGAAGGCTTGCAGCTGGGTAAGAGATAAGACAAACTGACCTTGAAAAAGGAAGAGGGTGTTCTGGGAAAAATACTAAGTTCGACTTGGCTGGCTCTCACAAAGCCCTACCTGAGGGACATATGCAAGGCACTACCGTCCTTTCAACATGTTTGCATTTAAGGCATCTAATTGTAACAGACTAAATTGTGAGCAGGAAAAACTTCCACGAAAGCTTCCACTTATTTGAGAAGGGTGAGAACCCCAGTGAGTCGACCAAGGGAAACATTTTGGTAGCTGTGTCTTCTGATGATCAGAATGCTTCTTGGTGGTGAGACATCCTTGAAGCAGCAGTTAGGTTGTGCCTGATATATCAGCCCCACACTCAAAAGGGTCTGTGAACCGTTAAAAGACCTGACATTCTACTATCACTTGCATTGTGGCTTTGACCTCCCCCCCACCCCCGCTTTTGTGGTTCTCATGGGAGGAAAGACTGTAAAGGAAGATTTGATCCACAGCATGATTTGGGATAAGAAAAAGGGTCACCTCACCCCATGGATATGCCAGCCAGTTCATAACTATTGATAAAATCTTTGCTACAGTTCTCAGCTGGGAACGCACAATGCCTTGGAGCAAACCCACCCTTCAGTCAACCTTACAAATACTTGTTTAGGTTTTACCAAATACATTTCTGTTGCTTTGCTAAATAAATGTCTGCTCAACTGGTTTATGTCTCTTGACTGAATTCGTTCTTTCAAGAAGACAAAACCCAAGAGAATCCTGCCATATCCCCAACAGTAGGAAGTTGAGTTTTATTAATATTAAAAAGGAGTCAGGGGCTGCTGAGATGCCTCAATGGGCATGCAATTGCACTTGCTAACAATCCTGGCAAGATAGGTGGCCACCCACCTACCCATCCTCCCAACTCCCCCTTAAATGTAGTGAAAATAACAACTGCAACCACAAAAATTGTCAGGCACCTGCTTCAGGAAAGTGAACCCATCAACCCAATCTAAAGGGTTCAGACAACTGTCAGTCTCATTAGTAGGGGAAGGACATTTTAGAAGGTATAAGTTTAAGACAGTAAGTGAATCTTTTTATCCAAAAGCTCAGAATTGGGGTCTTTCAACAAATACCTCAGAAGGGACAAGGGGCAGGTTCTGGAACTCCATTTGCAAATGAGATTAGAAAACTGGGCACCCTGTAGCTTGGCATAAAGGGCGGGGAAAAAGTTAAGAGAGGGTATTTGGAGAGAATGAAAGTGAAAATCTGTTTGGTGTTTTTTTTTTTTTTTTTTTTATGCTACATATAAGTAGAACATAGACCTAGTTGGTGTGTAGATTTGTCTTGGGTCAGGCAGGACCTACATTACCCTGGTGCACGCCCTGGCTGTCCAATCATGAGGGTCTTTCAGTGGTGAACAACAGCCTAGTAGTTTTAACCATTGCATCCGTGCCCACTAGAGATGGCCAACAAGAAAGGGGAGAGAGGAAAATGCAGTCAGAGGGACTGGGATGCAATCATCTCTTTGGTGAGCCTACCTCTTGCCTGGATTACCCAACTATTTTACTGTGGGGGGTTTTTGTGATTGGTTGGGGTTCCAAGTTCTGATGACTTTATCAAATAATTGAGAAAGCATGGACAAGCAGTTGATAGCAAAATATTTATATTTTGTTTACTAGAGAAACAGAAAAAGGAAGCTAGGTTGCATGTGAGCCGTGAACTTGAGCAAGGTGGCTCCAGAGCCCCCATCTCTTTGTTAGGGTGGTTCCTATGAGTCTGGGTGTGAGGAGGAGCTGATCCCTGGGTATAGACCCTCGCCTTGATTAACAGGTGGATTGTCATATAACTTTGGATGCTCTCTGTATGCATAGGCTGTCGAGCCCTTAATTTTAATATCTCATGCATATTCATGGGATGGTAAATGGGCGTTTTCTCCTGATGGGTCATTTCAAGGACAGACTCACTCTCACTGTGCTTTTGCCAAAATACTGGCCCTAGCAGTCCTTGTTTACCTCTTCTTCTTTAAGCACATACCTGACCAAGGAACTGAGTGTTGCCCTACAGGGAAGGCACAGACACATTCTTTCAAGGTAAGATGCCTGGTCCTCTGGGCTGTCCCTATACTAACCTGTATTGGAATTATAAAATTTACTGCCTCAAGATGATGAGGTACCCTCCCTTAAGCTCAAATATGGTCCCTCAAAAGTGGCCCAATAGTCAACGCAAAGTAACTTTTTAAAAAATTACTATAAAACAATCCTATTACTCGTCAGAGAGGTGAGTCTGTTTGAGAATTTGCATTTTATATCAATTTTGGTCTGAGAAATACTTTTACCCTTGTACCTTGAAAGGTTTGTTACTCCAGGCTCTATGCCCAAGTATAGTGCCCACAGACTATGGGTGGAATGACCTGGTTTTTGCAGATTCTTAGTTTCATAGATGAAAGAATTTTAAAACCGACTCAGAAGGAAAGTTGAGGAGAGTTTTATTAGTATTTGAGAGGAAAAAAACACAGCAAAGGCAGTTGCAGGTTGGCAGCTGCCAGGAAGAGGGAGATGGACAAGAGGAAGAGAACGTTGTGCATTTCTGAGTTGGAAAACTGGAAGTCTTTGAACAGCTGCCTGGTGAGCCTTCAGAGTGTGGAAATGTCAGGGCAGGCAGAATTACAATTTTTGTCAGTGTTCAGAAAGGAGAGCTAGCAGGGAAAGGAAAAGTTGTGCTTTCTGAGTTAGAGAGGTGGGCAGGATTAGCAGTGGCATTGAGCGAGGGTCTGGGGTGCATTGGTACATATCCTAAGGAGGCTGCTATTTCTTTCATCGTCTTTCATATGTCTTCAGTTAACATGTCATGTTTCTTGAACTTACAGCTTTTTATTTAAGATTAATCGATTGTGTATGTGTCTTTTGAGTGTATGCAGGATGCCTGGTTTGTCGTGTAGGTGCCAGGATCCAAACTCCTGTCCTCAGGATTCTGCATTAAGCTTTCATACCACTGACGAATTTCTCTAGCTCCCAAAGTCACAGTGTTTTGAGGAACATTTTCTTGCTTGAGTGATTAACAGGTTTATATGGAAGAACTCTTTTAAGTGTGTGTGTGTGGGGGGGTAATAATGTCTTGGTAATCTTATAATTTGGGGGGCAATTTAGAGTTTCATGTCTCACCTAAAGCCAAAGGTCCAACTCGGATCCCATTCTTTTGACCCAAACTCATATTAACAGTAGATTAAACGATCTGTAAAATAGGCACACTTTTCCAGGAGGGAATAACTCACTCCCAGTGATCCTCAGCATCCTCTTTCTCCTTCCTTCCCTCTAAGATGTCTGCTCCCTCATATCTCACATGGCATCTCACATTCTAAGGTGGCTACTGCCATGCTTTCTTTCCCTTTCTTAAAACTGGTATGTTTTCTGGGAAATGGGCATTGGAGTTCAAAGCTGATTAGGAGGGGCATATCCATTCTCAGTGGACTCCAAGCTTGTCAGTGCCTGGCTAGATCCCTCACACTGGGTAGGGCGGGCTTCCTCATCCAGTCGGGCAGAGGTCCAGAGGAGTGGGATGTGCCTTGGGAGCAGTTTGGCTGGATTGGGGAAGAGAAGGTGTTTTTTTAGTTGACTCAGCCTGTTCTGGCTGCTTTGAGGTATTAAACAAGCATCACGAGACCAGGCTGCCTGTTGCTTCAGGGAAAGGGGGTGCTTTGTGATTGCCACTAAGCACAACCTGCAGAAAGCCTTCCCAGCCAGTGAGGTGCCACATGCCTAGGGAGAATAAGATACTGTGTTTCTGTGGGCACCTCTTCTGAATTGCACAGGCTTATTGGTCCTTCCCAAGTCTGAGTGGGAGGGAGATCATGCTTATTATATCCGAGCTCTGGGAAACTGAAGGACATGTCCCACACTCAGGTAGGATAGAGAGAGAAAAAATTATGGGACATGGAACAGAAAGAGAGCCTCTTAACCTGGAATCTGGTTGAAGCATCTGTCCAGCTGAGAATCAAGAATTCCAGAGCAATAAACAACATTTGTTGTAAAGGCTGCTGGTACTCCTTGATAATACAGCTCTTTCATGTTAAATGAGTAACAAACCAAAGCATAAGGCCCAGGCCTGTGTGATCTTCAAGTGTAGCCTTCATTCCTTTCCAGGGCATTTTCCTGGGAATCTCGAAGAGTATAAACTTTGCTTACAGCAAAAATACCCTAACTTTCTGCATCCCTTTGTTGTTAACAATTGTAAAATCCTGTCAGGTATCCCTTGGGAACTGCCCTGTGATTTCATTTAAGTTTCTTAGTGACTCTTTGAAGATGGTCATTTTGAAAAACCCCAACATCTACTATGTGACCGTAGTAAAGACGATGAAGTAGTGTTCTCTTTTAGAAGCCCAGGCCCAGACTCTCCACACATCTTCTGAGGGCCTCACCTCTCTTTCTCTTAACCCTCACACTTAAAAATCTATGTTTAAAACTCCAGCTCTGCTTCCTATTGGATCATCCTGAAACTCTTCTCTGTGGTTGAGTCAAAGGAGTTTGTTTGACCTGAGTTGAGGTTCCTAAAGCATGAAGGGAAGGCCCCAGGCTGCTGTGAGAGAGCACATGGACCTGACCATGGGGCGGGAGGGTGGGGTCTTGTGTTTGTTATAGCTCAGGTCTAGGACACTGAAGGCGCATGTCCAAGGAGACTCCTGTACCAACGAAGAGACAGACTCCAGGCACGTATCTAGACCCCATCCTTTGCACAGGAGGAGTGATTGAGGCAAGGAGGGGGAGGCTCTGAGTTCATAGACAGTCCATGCTGACGATGTGGCTGGTATAGGCTGTAGCCCTCATCAACTTACAATTTTGAATAAAATGTACCCACCAGAGCCCTCTTTTATGTAACTATATAAGAGGTGTTTTACTTGAACACCCTTCGTTATGTTTGGTCGGCCAGTTATGTGCCAAGTTCAGCTCAGAGTCTGGAGAAACCCCTGGCTTTCCTTGAGGCCACCTTCAGCACATTTGTCTTTGACACTCACTTGCTTTGCAAACACCTTCCTACAGTTACCGCAGAACATGGGGCAGCCTTCAAGTTGAGGCCTTTGGAAGGCAGGAGCTCTCCATCCTCTCCCTCAACTGGCAGCTCTGAGTAAGCAGGGGACTGAGCCGCTGGGATGCTGTTCCAGTTTCATCCATAATGGCCCTGGTAGCCAGTGTGTATGTGCACGTGTGTGACCTGCCACTGTGAGAGTGTAGGAACTCTGTTAATAGACCACAGATCTCATCCACCCGTGATGCTGCTAAAAAGGCAGCAAGGTCGCCAGCCCTGCTCGCCGTTGTCCTTCTGCATAGAGAAGCTTCAGCTCTGTGTGCGTGGCCATAATTGAGTTGGGGCCTGCCTGGAAATGGCTAAAACAGTTCACCAAAGTGACACTTTTTTTTTTTCAGCTAAAGGATTGAGGCCTACGTAACAGGAGATGATGATGGGTGCCGAGGTGGCTCTCCTCTCCTGTTGGTGCCCTTGTCTCAGTGGCAGAGGGACTCTTTAATTTTGGAACCAGGAACCCCTGTTTCTCTGCCCTCTAGGGAGCCTGCCCCAGTGCTGGGGAGTCCCAGGGCATAGACTTGGCTCTGCTTATGCAATTTGTCCCAATTCTGAAGAAATTGACTTTCTACCATGTGTAAAAAGTACACAGCAACAAGGGTCTCCTTTTTTGCCTTTTAAGCCAGGAAATGCCTCGTTCTCTTGATCCCGTACCCCAAACAAAACAATACTATTTGTTCCATCGGCTTCTATACATGGTCTATGCTTCTACAAACAACTTCACAGATGCAGAACTTTTCTCAGAAGGAAAATAGAATAATACAACACATACTTGGTGCAGCTTGCATTTTTTCCCCCCTTAGCCATATAAGATAAAATGTTGCTAGGTTCATATGTATAAACCCTAGCCCCCTTCTCCATAATGCCTGCATATAATGATATGTCCTGAGTACAATACACATAATATGTAATGTATTTAGTTGTCCTTTTGAACAATCAGGTTGTTTCTAGTGTTGATCTCCACCCCTCTCATCTATTCCTACAACATAGTAAGCTTAAACTAGGGCTTTGGGAGTAGGCAGAACTAGGTTGGAATCTCATGTCTCTTTGCCATCTACTGTGTGACATTAGGGACCTTTTTCAGTTCCCTAACATGTCTGAAAAAGTCAGGGCAACTATCAGCTCACAGTGACATGGCAGGGACACAAGGAGAGGAAGCCCACCAGGATCTACGAGATGGCGTCTGGTTAACATTTGTGGCAGCTTGGGCTCTGTAAGTCCTTCCCTGCCTGGCCGGAATTCTCACTGCTGTGTTTGGCTAGCACTGTATGAAGTCTGAGGGTGTATCTCAGGAGCAAGACCTTGGAGAAATGCAGCTCGATCCAGGTCTACTGGACCTCCAGACAAAGGTACAGCCCCCTGAGGGAGTGGGAGCCCAGGGAAGGGGGGTGTCCCTGGGCAGCTGAAGGAGGGAGGTGGGCCTCTTGCCTTTACTCAGTCTGAAAGCTGTCCACCTTAGAGTGTCCCGCCTATCCTAAGTGTGGGTACTGTGGTCAGAGAAGAGGGGGGAGGCCACCTTAGAAGGGGGCCTGATGGAAGGTCCTCATCCTGTGATTTTTGAGAGGTTGCATTTTTGTCATGCAGCTGGTAGGCTGCAGCCACTGCCAAACACCTGAGCAAATGACCAAAGCCGCTGACTTTGTAGGGTCGCAGCTGTCATTTATCTAGATGGGCTTTATTCAGGGACTGTAGCTCTCAAGGGTCATAAAGCTAACCCTGTTTCACCGGCCGGCTCTGCTGAAGAATGCAGAACAGACAGGATCCAACCTGAGAAACGCAATCTTCTGACCACACCTGCTTTCCCAGCAAGAGATCACCATGGTGACTTGCTAAAGCCTCTTGTCCTTGTCTTGGGAATGCCCACTATGTCCAGGAGCATAGTGGGCATTCCCAGCATAGCCCGCTGTCTGTCCCAAGAAGCTCCATTCGCCAGTGACACCCCCCCCCTTACTGTTTCAGTCATCTCTGGCTCTCTCCTCTTTCTCTCGGTGTATTAGGCTCCTCTTTCAATTTTCAGAGGCTTATCTATGTGCTCAGAATTTTCTACATCACAGATCCAAATAGCGGCCCGCAGACTGACTTCAGTCACTGGCTTGTGGTGAATTGATAAAAACAGAGTGGATGAGTTGCCACAACTCTAAACACATTTGATTTATGGGGCCCTTTTTGCTCCTTACCTTTGGAAATGCACAGATTACTTTTTTGGCATTAAAAAATGATGATGGTTTCTATCACCAATGGACACATTTAATTTTCAATGCTATTTTAAACAATTTCTGTGATTATTTTCTGACTTCTGGATTCTGCCCCTTTATTTCCACTGGATGTTAAATAGTTTTTATATTGATTCACCAGATAATTTACATTATGAAAACATTAACCTCTCAGGAAAATAAGTCAAAAATATCACATATATTGCTCAAATTTATATATTTTATGTCTTTTCAATGTATGTCTTGTATATTAGCATTCATATCGGAGACTTTTCACAATTTAAATACATCACAAAGACAAGTCTCACTGCATTCAACATTATATTTCAAGTTCATGTGAGAGTCTCACTTAACCCTTAGAAGTCTGAAACAGTGGCCCCATTGCCCATTTGTTTTTAAGTCCTTATCTGGACAGATCAAGGTAGGCAACTATAGTATAGTTCCAAAGTTTACAATTTTGATTTTCTGTGAAATCCAAATGTCTGGTGAACACTATTCTAACTGACCTCCTTCCCTTCCCACTTTCCCAGAGTAAGGTTAGTTAATGGAACAGGCTTATCAGTCCTCTGACACTTTACAAAAACTTGAGAGAGAATACCATTGACATGACATATACAGCTGTACTTCCTGTTATGGAGTCTCTTTAAAAGCAATTCAAATAAATATATCTCTCAATAACTTCCCATTTCTCCAAATCCTTAGACATACCCCAGACTTTTTTTTTTCATGACAGATTAGCTACTGTCAGTTCACTGTAGCAAGTTTACTCCCAACGATTGCTATTATAACCTGCACTTTCACTGTTCACTAATTCAATATCATCACTTCCAAACCATAGCAACCATTGTTTCCACACGGGACACAGGAGTGGCTAACATGAGAAACAAAAACAGGGGTGACCGAGGACACCCAAACTTAACCTGCTAACAACTCAAAAATGATGCCTTCTCTACAGCCTTCATGGCTGTGCCAACTTACTTTTACCCATCCCCTTACTCTCTTAAGTGAAATATGTTATGTTCAGTTTGGAAGTTATTTCCATTGGAACGAGTGGCCTGAAAGCAGGCCAACAATGGAGCTCATGCGTGGTTGTGTGCCAGGGCATGTGGGCACCACTAGAGCAGGGAGAGAGTGGTGGGGTTAGGTTCAGGAGGCTTTCGACTATGATGTCTAGTTATGTAACCTGGAACAAGGGGGTCACATCTCTGTGCCCACTTTTCTTCACCTGGAAGACAAATTTGTCTGCTTGTAGCAGTGGTCACAAAGACTCTGGAATCGCAAAATGAAGTAATATATTAAGACAGTGTATTGGTAATTATTTAACTTTCCCAAGGATCTCCTGGAGAGACTAGTGTCCTGTGCCAAGCAGGCACTTTGCCTGTGTCACAAAGGAGAAGTTTGTTCTGCACAAGTGCTGACAGCGGCCTTCCTTCGTTAGCTTTCCACACTTCCCAGCACTTGGCAATTTGCCCCATTGAAACACATCATCTAGTTTGAACCAAATGGACCTTCACCGAAGTTGAATGATATACAAAACACTGCCAGAATCTACCCTTGTCTCAAACCTGGACTTTATGACTTAAAAAAGCTCTAATTAGACCAGACAAGAAATTGACTTAAAACATCCAAGTTCCTTGGGCTTTAAAAACATAGCTGTGCTGGTTAGCGCCGTGCCCTGCGTCATGCTGCCCACTGTGCCTTGTGAGTTCTCTGTCAACTCTGACAGTCACTAAAGAAAGGGTGACAATAGAGAGAACATTTGAGACCTAGCAAACAGCTTGATTGAGGTATCTGACTTGATGTATCTCAAAAGTAAAATTCCATGTTTTTTTTTTTTTTCCTAATGATGCAAATTTTACCACATTGCTCTCACTAACAATGCCATCCCAAGTGCCTCTGGGCTTTTGTCGTTCTCCACCACAGGGGATAGCTGGGGGACAGCTTGGCTTTGTGCTAGCTCTAGTGGGCTGCTGAGGCTGTGTTCCTCTCTCTTTCCTCACAGAAAAGTTCAACTAAAATCCATAAAACTGCTAACAAGTCCCACAAGCCACTCTGCCATCTCTCACTGATGTCCCTCATGAGGAAGAAGACTTGCTGTCAACACCAGATGCTTCACTTCTTCCATGAAACTCTGCAGGGTCTCCCAAGGTCACCAGGAGCACAGAGTAGATCCAGGCTCCTGCCTATTAAGTGCCCTGTGGCTGCCAAGGCCAGTTGGATCCCAACAAGTACAGAGATGGCTCTAGAACTACCAAGCTACCAAGGGCAGTGGAGTGGGGAGGGTGGACAGCTTCCGGAGCTCATTTACCCTCACCCCTGACCCACGGAGTGGACTATCCATGCAGCAAGCACATATCCACTGTACCCAGTAGGCCACATCCCTGGTTTTCCCAGGTCTTGGTGCTCTATTCCTGTCTGTGGAATAAATGAATGAGCTAGTGAATGAGTGAAGGAAAGGTATCTCCAAACAGCCACACTTCACACTGTGCAGCTCAGCACATGGTTCCATCGGGAACACTGTAAACTCTTCTGAATGTAGAATCTGTGTAATACACTGAAAAATATCTACCAAAGTGAGAGACTCTACACCCCTCTTAAAATTTGTCCTTTGAACTCCACTGACCTTCAAATTGTTAGAAAAATACAGTTCCCTAATGGAGTTTTTTTCCCCTCTAATAACATTAAAAATAAGAAACGAGCATCAAAAATAAATGTAAAAATTGTGGGAACTCAAAACTTGCTGAGTAAGCTTGGAATGAGACAATCACTGAACTCCAACTGGAACAATCAGAAAACACAACAGAAACGTGGTATGTGTGGAACAGAAGCATGAGATGCATGGAACAGAAACAGCACTGTTCAAAGAGAAGTCACAGTGTTTGCTACTCAGCAATGAAAACTCTCAAGTATAGAAGTCAGTCAGGCAGGTTAGCATCCAGGAAAAATGAAAACAACAACAACTACAACCCAGAATCACAGGGAAAACAGCTGTGAGACTTTCCTGAAAACAAGATGGTTTAGAACTCAGGAGACCCGAAGGCTGAAGAAATCCTCAAGAGCTAATATTATATGGTTATAGTTTGTGATTTTTAACAGAAAAGGCTGAGAGAAAAAATTGGAAACAAAAAAGAATACAACGCCATAGACATAGAGGAAAACAGCTCATCAGATTCCAACTTCCAGAGCTCTGTGCAGGGCCGAGGTGGGCAGCACAGCTGGAAAGTGGTCGTTCTGCGCAGGGTCCTGGCCCTCCCATTTTCCTTCATAAAGAACTCAGCTCCTCAGGGAGGGGGTCCTGGTTTCTTGGGTCAGGATATAGAGAAGTTCCCAGCCTAGGTTGCTGGCGGCAGGAGCCAGTGAGCCTGGAGGGGCTGGGACCTGGGCAGTGGAGCAGGGCTACTCCTTTGGATACATTTCCTCTACTGGGGAATTGGAAACCATCCGTTCTTTCGCCTTGTTTGTAAATGCCTATACTTGAATATGGTAAAGATAAATTTAAAGAACTGACAGAAAGGGCTCTGTATGCTAATTATCATAAAGACTGTGCAGACCTTCCTTCTAGGATTCACACGTGTGCGTTTGTGGAATGAACGAACGAATGAATGAATGAATGAATGAATGAATGAACAAAGTCACTGTTTTATGACCTTGGACACGACGCAGGCTCTGCGGGCTCTGCCAGTGGCTTCCCCAGTAGAATTTCAATCCCCACAGAAACGCCCCCAACCTGGGGAGGCCGAGCGGGTCCTATGATAGTGGGTACCCAGACTCTCACGCTCAAAGTCATCTGGCTTTAAGCAAGGCCCTACTCCGAGGCTTGCTTTGCTTCTCTTCCATATCTAGCTAAGTGCTACCATGCCACCACCCTTAACTCTTGAGGGTCTTCATCCTCGACGCCCTTCTCCCATGTAACTCACATCCAAGCCACCAGAGAGTCTCATTAGTTCCCAAGTGGGGACCGTTCTCTCCATCGCCGCTGCCGCTGGAGACAAAGCCATTTCATTTCCTGCCTGCCTCACGGAGGATCTACACTTTCTGATCTTTCCCTCTTTCCGGTTCCCCGTGGGCTTATCTGATTGTAAAGGAACCTGGTTACTCTCTTAGTTTTTAAGCATCCTTCCTAGGACTGCCTATCCAATGTGTGCTGAACTCACTGGCTCCATGGGGCAGGGTCTAGCTCGTCACTCCAGCGTCTGCCCTTGCCCGTCCACAGCAGGCATCAACCTCAATTCCCTTTGTATCTCCTCCCCAAGTTGATTGTTGCCTTGGGGATTTGCATCAGCCCTCATGACAGCAAATTTCTTTGTCAGACTTCAGCTTAAATATCCACCATTACTTTTGAAGCAGCGTCAGGTGCCCCACCGTGCACTCTGCAGACCTTCCTGTCCTACTTTCAGTATGTTCTCTATGAAGCAACCTCCAAGCCTTCATGCCTGCATAGCCATGACCAGTGATGACTGCTGTTGTCCCATTTCCTCATCTCTGAGAGGCCAGGCAAGTATTTGAGTTAATTTCCTTTCTTATCAGATATGATACCCAGCTTCCCTTCAGCCCTTCTAAGATTCAGGAAGATCTGACTCCCAGAAGCCCAGTGAGTATTTCTCTTTCGGTGGTCAAGGTCCTTATTTCCTTACGCTTGGAAATAGGCAGTCTCTGCTCTAACCCCAGCATCTTACTGTCTATCATTTTGCTCTGTGGGACCCTAAGGGGATGGGAGACCAGGACACTTGGCCCTGGTAACAGTCACGGGAGCACCCCCCAGACCCCCTTTCTCCTCCCCAACCTCAGAATTGGCCTTGTCAGGGTGAAACTCTAGTGAAAAAAAGTAAATTCCCTCCAAAGTCTCCACCTTCTAGGCTTCTTATAAAGGCCAATTGTCTACCCAGGTTCTCAGTTCCGGCTAGCCATGTTTGGTGATGGGTAAATACTAAGTGCACGTCTTGGTCAGAGGGCACATCTGGAGGTCAAGTCCACAATCTTCAAGAGGAGAAAGGGCTGTATCGAGTTATGCCAGGTTGCCCAAATAATTCTACTTGAACTGGGTAGGAGCTGTCAGGGAAGTTGCCCAGGGCACTAAGTGGGCAGAGACATGAGAGCCAATAAGGGTGAAACCAAGTCCGGTCAACGAGACTGGGTAAGCAGAGGAGGCAAGGCTGGCCACAGCTGCCCTGATTACGTGCCTTGTGGCTCCACCGGGCTCTGCCTTCCTCTGGGGTGCTTATGCAGGAGGAAGAGTTTCCAGCCTGTGAAAGATACACCTTGCAGCTCCTGGGTTCCCTTGAGGAAAGGTTCTGGACGGGGTTGCAGGGCAGGCTAAGTATCAAGGAATAGCTCTCAAGAAGGGAGGCTAAGTAAAAGCCTAGAAGTGTCATGTGGAGCTGTGGTCTGGACAGACCCTGTGGGTATGGGTGACCCTATTCCCTTTACATGGATTGAAAGTATAATAGAGATCCTTCTCATTGTATCACTGCTTAGACAAAAGCAGTAAAGAATTGGGAGGCACCCATGTCTTGGACCCTGGCAGGGGAGAGGTCTGCTTGAGGCACCCAAGGTCAAACCAGATCAAGGGAAGACGAGGTGGCCTGTGGCTTTGTCTTTACCTTCTTAGGAGTGCTGAGCCTACTCAGAGCTCCAGAGGCTTAGTTGACACCATGTTCTTTTAATTCCATCAACAGCCATCAAACCCTTGTTTAGTACAACACTGTATCAGCTACTGCTAGTTAGATGGGCTGATGTTTGTAAAGAGCTTAGAACAACAGAGCCTCACCGCTAGCTATTCCTCTGACAATAATCCTGTTTATTCTCACAGCTGTGGTACCCAGGCTGCCAATGTATAGTAACCAGTGTGAGTAAACAAGTTTCTGGGAGCTTTCAACCTGACCAGAGTCACAGGAATGGGCTCTGATTCTCACACCGTTGCCTTCTATAACAAAGCCCAAACTCAATGGCCCCAAACTCATTGGGCCACTGGAGAAACCGAAGTCCATTTGTCTGCAGTGGCATTTATTGGGGTCAGATGTGAGCCATCTCCAGTGGTACCTACCCTATGGCCCCAGGGAGAGGGGTGCCCATGGAGTTCCATCTGGATTAGAGGCAGAGTCTCTAATCTGCTTGCCATCCGGGATAGTATTCAGAGAAAGGGAAGATCAGTTCTCTCTGTAATAGGTGGCTTATCTGTCAGCCGCGCTCATCTTCTCCAGTACACTCTGTCCTCTTGAACCTTGACCCACAGACATCTGTAGAGTTTGAATGCAGTAGAGCTCAGGTCTGCTGGCCAGAGGGGTACAGCTATCATGCCTGAGCACTGTCTGCCCTCAGGTCCTGTTCTCGGGCCAGGCTGGGCCAGCTCCCTCCAGACCCACAGGAAACCCTCACTCTCTTTACTATTGGCCCAGTGTTCTGGGAAAGCCCCAGTCCCACACGTTTCTGGGGCCTCTTGCTTCTCTTCTGTTTGTAGCTTAACCTTGTCCAGAAGACCCCTGGGAGGCTCCCTTCCCTCCAGCCAGCTCACAAGCCCCTGCTCATCTTGTCTCCTTCCCACTGATAGGTTCTGAATTCAAGGGGTTCCCACCAGACTTCTCCTGGAAGCAGAGTCCCCGTTTCTGCCTCTTGTCCGATGACTACGTCCAGAGAGCAGGCCTCTCCTGGGGCCCTAAGCAAAGGACAGGATGTCTTTGAGATGGACTCCACCTTTATGAAGACCATAAGTGGGAATAGGCAGGATTGATTACACGAGAAAATGTCCCCTTCTCTTCACTACCCCCCCCTTTTATTTTGCTTAATTGGCAGATGGGCCTCCCTTTCACACCCTCCCATGTATCTCAGAAAGGTGTTGATAATCGTATTCTGAAATGAGCGTTCGCTTGTCTCAGCCATCTTGTGAGCCCCGTCCTTTCATTTGGGAGCCACAATGCTACCTGACAGAGGGCTTCAAAGATACTTGGAATGTCCAACTCTGCTTTGAGCTTTGCACTCAGAAGCCTGGGGAAGAAGAGGGTGCTCTCCTCCTCCTGTGGCCTGAAGGAACTTACAGACATTACAGTTACCACCACCACCTGAGCTGCCTTGGACGTTAAGAAATGTCAGTGTAAACGATAAGGAAGCCTGAAAGCGGGGGAGGAGGGGACACTTTCACCCTGACTTGGGGTCCAGGGTCAGAGGGCAGGGGCTTTGCATGCACACATTAGGAGACAGATATTTGCTTCTGAAGACTTTTGAGATTTAGTGCGATTCATGCTATTATTTCTTGACTTAAAAAAATCTTGCTTTAATTGGAGACAGTCCATTTATTTTTTCGGGGGGGGGCTATTTTGTCCATTCTTCATTGTTTCCATACCCTTTTATAACTTCTTCAAATATACGATGTGACTTCCTACCCCTTGGAGGGCCCTTGCTGTCCCCACAGTAGCTGGAACATGGCAGTCTCTTGAAATGCCTCATTAACTCTCAAGTGACCAAATTCCTACTCATCCTTCAAGACCCAGCGCTGGCCTCTCGTCTTCCCTGAGGTCCTTTTCTGCCCTTTCTACCCTGCCCTGTTTCCTGTGTCTATTTCCCTTCTTTGTGCCCATATTTCAGTGAAACATCAACTGTATCCCTTTTCCCTTTTTAGACAGTAGCGGGGCTCCTAGAAATTGCAGATGGGTTTTCTTAGTGGACAGTAGTACTCCCCGTGGTGAGCATTTGAGAGACAGAGTTGGCTTGGCATCTTTTGCCTCTGGCCCCAGCCTCTATACTTTGTCATGCTCCATATACCCTCCCCCCTTTTTGCAGAGGAAGTCACATGACATTGTGATACCTGCAATAGACATTTCTTGTTTCTCTCCTGGCCGGTGTGTGAAAGCTACTCAAAACAGAGCGCTTCATCTATGTTCACTGCTGTTTACCCCAGGACTTCTTAAAACTTGTTGATCTCGGAGCCCCCAAAGAGCTTTTGTTTATGTGGATTACACCCGCGGATGCTTTACAGCTTCAAAAGGTAGAATTAAAAAAAAAACTATCAATTTCTTTAAAGATAATTCCATCGTACACTAGCATGTTTTTTACACAAACCCTGAGTGAGAAGAGTGGTGTTACTGACGTTGGTGGTTTGGGAAGACTCTCCTTTCAGAAGGCCCCTAGGTGCATGGCAGATGGTCACAGGCCTTGCTGGCCTCTGCTCGCTACAAGTGAGGAGCAAACTCTTTCCTGACTCTCAGTGAACAACCAAAATGTTGCCTAAAGTCCTCCGTGCAGAGGGAGGGAGAGGCCATCAATTCAGATGATGACTACTGCTTGGTTATTTTGTCTCTTAATGCCTTAGTTGGAGAAGACAGCTGGGTTATATGTCCCCTTCTGTGTTCAGCCTTTTCTAGGTGAAGCATATGTTGTAATGTCAGACCCCCATAGGTATATAGTTGAAAAGGGAGAAGTGTTTGAATAAACTGAAGATTCTAAGGGCTAGAAGTGGTAGATGACTACGAGGAAAGTGTTTTCCAGACAGCAGGATAGGTATAAATATGAACTCACAGTGGTGACAGTATGCATAAGACCCGTGCAAACTCAAGCCAGGCAAAACGTCAGCATCGGGGGGTGAAGGGGGAGCGAGGAGCTAGTGGCATTTCCCAGCTTGGGGAGAAGAAGTGAATCGGTTTTCTTTAAGGATGTGACCCCTGACAGGCCACCCCCTCTCTGGGGAATGCTCCACACCTGAGAGTATTCGGACAATATAAATGGGACTCTGTGGATTATAAAATAAAAAGAGCACAGAGTTGGGTGGGTGGGTAGGGAGTTGAGAGATGGGGTGGGGGTGGACCTGGGAGCAGCTGGGGTAGAAGAGGTGAATAAAATTAAATTTTATAAAATTCTCAAGGAATTAATACAAATATTTTAAGAAATAATTGCAGTCATTTCACCTTTAACATTCTGCCCAGATTCAGTAAGTGGAATTTTTCTTTCTTTCTACATGAGGTGTATTCAGGGGTAGGGATAGATCAGTCAGAGATCACTAGCCTGGCATGCACAAGGCCCTGAATTCCATCTCCAGCACTGAAAGGAAAGAAAACAACTCACAGAAATATCAGTTTTTAAACGTACTAATTTTGTGGGCATGTGGGGGGGGGCATGTGTGTCAGAGGACAACTTGCAGGAGTTGGCTCTCTCCTTCCATCATGTGGGTCCTGAGGATTGAACTCAGCTTATCACATTCGGTGGCCAACACTTTGACCCACAGAGCCATCTCACCAGTCTGAGAAATCTAACTTCTATCTCTGTCCCTTTATGGTGTTCTCTCTCTTCCTCATGGAAAATAATTTCAAAAGTAAGCTAAAAAATAGACATTGCAGTCTGCTCTCGACACATGAGAGCAAATTATAGGCATGACTGAGAACATTAGTGAACACACGTTGATACATCTGTCATCCACATGTTCAAGAAATGAAACATCACCAGCATACCCAGAAGACCATTGTCACTATCCACTCCTCCTTCCTCAATAGGAACGTTATCCCAGCTCATGATATTCTCCTCTTCTGTTTTGCTTTTGGCCTAAATGGAATTCCCTGGTTTTGGTGCCTCAGAAAACATTTTCATTCAGTGTCCTGCTTACATGACATGCAACCATGGAGTTTCTTACAACAGTCTTTCATTCATTTCTATCACTCAAGTGTCCATAATTGGTCCATCCTCATTTTGATGGGAGCATTTAGCTGATTTCTAGTTTTTCCCTATTAAAATTCATACATCTGTGAAGATTGTTGTAAATGTATTTTGTTTCTGACAGGTGTACATCTAGGAGTGAAATTGCCGTTGATGAAGATATGCATGGGTTCAAATCTAGTAAATATTGCCAAGGCTCCAAACTCAGAGTCCCAGGAGGATGGCTTCTTAATTAAAAGCAAGCTGCAGCTGCATACGAAGCCTCATCAGGAAGCCCCCCCCAACTCTGTTATACTCAACTACTCGATTAGGTTATCTTGGATTTTTGAATGGGTGGGTCCTTTGCCCCTATGACATTTTGTAATAGCTTGCATTATCCACTGGGGAAATAATTACATAGGCCTTTTAAAAGTATTTGTGCATCTGATCTGAAAAAAATGACATTTGTTAATATCTTTTAAAGAAAAATTTTGTAAGACCTGGGAAGCTATAAGGGTCAGAACAGTAGATGCAAGTCTCCCAGTTCTAGTGTCCTCTTGCAGATGCACAATTTCATCATTAACAAGCACACAAAAAAATCCCCACATCGACTGCCTTCCTTGAAGTGACTGGCTCACTGCATGGTGAGAATATTGAAGTCTACCATCTGGAAAGTGTTCAAGCAGAAATCTTAATGCTTCAGATAAGAAGTGGCTAGGCTTGGTCAGTTTGTCAATCAGGTGCTTTTCCTTGCCTAACGACCACTGTTCTTTGAAATGGAGCCAAGTGTTTTTATGCATGCACCTCTTGTTCTCTCAGAACACCTTACAGAAAAATATTTATGTAGTGGCAACTTAATGACACTAAGAATTTTACCATTTTACAAAAGTAACAATAAAACTCTCCCTTCTCCTCTCCCTGATTCTGCAAGTACTCAGTTGTGAAGACTATAATAACTGAGTTCAAACACTGCCTAGGGTTTGTGCTAAGGCGAAGCAGTTGCTGTCACCAGTGCCTCTCCAGCATCTGGCCAAGTATCCACGCAAAGGTCAGAACACCTTACTTTTATTATGAAAATAGTTTTGATCTTGCTGACACCCCTCTACCCTTCCACCTCTGAAAAAAGACTTTTGAAACCTCGAAGCACCCAGCGTGAGACCAGCCCACTCTGGTATTGTTTATGAACTGAACTACTCAAAGGGTTAGCCCCGAGACCATGGGGAGTGCTATTTATGTCACGTTGGCTTATGGGTTGCCAAGGAAATAAATCATAGCGGATTCAAAATTTAAGGCTGGAAGAGACCTTTGAGATGGCCTAAATCATGGGTTTTCAGTTTATAGACGACACATCATTAGCCCAAAGAGAGGAAGTAGATTTCCCAGGTCTCACAGCTAGTAACAAAAAGCAGCCTTAGAACCCAAGTTTTCTGATTCCCAGCCCAGTGCTCTTTCTATCACACATGCCATTATTTGCAATGATTGCATTCGGAGTTTAGCACATGTTCATGTGCAAAATGGCCCTGCCTAAGGATGGGGTAAACACCATTTATTAGTAGTGGGTATTTACTTTTGGGTTTTGCCCAGTCAACGTGCAGGAGTCTGCCTGTTTTCTCCAAGCCCCAACCTGCCATCAGGCATATGCCTCTTGTGCCTGGTGCCCTACACTGTGGGCCTTCTATAGTGCTGCCTCACCAAGTGAATCCTCTGGGCTTTCCCGCTCAATCAGGTGAATCTATGATGATCTTAGGAGTTCCTTTCCAAATAAATTAAAAAAAAAAAAAAGAGTTCCTTTCCACCTACATGTTGATACACTTTAATCAAAGGAAGTCTCTGGAACATTCTTCCCAGGGAACTGCCTTAACTGGGTCATCCTGATGGCTTTTACCTCAGTCATAACTTTGTGCCTTGTGGCATTTTGGAAGAAAACAGTGACCCTTTTTCTCTCTACAATGGTTGATGAGCAAGCAGAGAAGCTTCTTCGCAGAGGTAAAGAGAATACCAAAGTCAAAATTCCTAATGTCGGCAAAGATGGACAATTTTTCCAGTGCTTTTCTTTGGGCAGCAAGTGCCAGGCCTTTTTGGCTTTCAAATAGTAGAGGGGAGAAAACAGGGGCTGTTTGCTTCGTATGAACACCACAAAGACAACATACTGGCCCGCATATGAGAGCATAAGAGTTTAGTGAGGGCTGAAAGGGAACTTGAAAATTCTTTCTAGCCAAATTTTTCTTGCATTTGCCATAATGCATAGATCCAAGAATTTGGTTGCGAGTGTTCTCTCGGAAACTGCCTGAGGGTCATCTGTGTGTGGGCAGAGGCTGGGCTAGGTGACCTCTTCTAGTCACTTCCATCACTGCCACACCACATATTGGCACTGTGAGCCTGAGGGAGGCCTTGTGTCTGGAAGTATTATGTCTTTGCAGATGGCTGCAGAGTCCTTTCATCTAGGAAGAAGACCTTGATGTCCCGGGACTTTGGCCTTATTAGATTGGGCTTCTCAAGACAAGTCCCCAAGGAGTTTTGAAAAGCTGGGTTGCAGAACTATTTGATCTCAGTGGGTGTTTAAAACAGAGGAGGGTTGGTGCCACAGCCTCAGTCACTAGGGGGAAGCCTGAGCTAACTGTGGAAAAAACACTAAAGACAGGAGAAGCTGCTGTCTCTGAGAACAGGTATAAAATAGAGCTATGAGGATTGTGGGGCAGGCCCCATAGACCAGGAGTAAAACAGCAATATAGTTGACCTAGGGATGATAACAAATCTTCTTGTTCAGAGATTTTGAGCTGTTAGGACCAGAAAATCGAAACCCTCAGGTGGAGTCACTTAAAGCAAGAGACAATGAATTGTGTGACAAGGGGGCTGGAGAAGAGAGGGGGATGGGAGACGCTCATGGAGGCCAACTCCCTGGATCTCAGAGGTCACGAAGAATGGGAGCTGCTTGTGGAGTAAGGGGAAGCCACAATCTCATCCCATTCCTTGTCCCTTGCCCCTCTGGCCTGTTTTCACAGTCCTCACCCCTAGAACTCTCGGGGACTCCGGGCCTCAGCAGACACTGATGGAGCCCAGTGGCTGATCCCTAAGGGCAGAGGTTTGCAAATATCTGCTGGGTATTGGCTCAGGCTAATACAGAAATACACACTCTTGGGACAGTAGTGTCGGAATTCACATGGGTCACTTGGGGAACACTGCTCTGCAGTTTCTGAACTCAGACACCTTGTTTTCCCATTTGGGGGAATCCACATACCGCATCCTGCATGCAGTCTAACTTTGAAGTGGCTTGGGGATGATGAGTCTAGATGAAGAATTGGTCCTGGTCACTTCTCAGCTTAACCCTTCCATGCTCAGGGAAGGCCAGTCCTTACCCATCTCGTGGGGGATGCCTTATTCCCATGAATCCATGAGTGGGACCTCTGACCTCCAGCTGGGTGTCAACCTCTTTGACCCTATTTGGTCTACCCACATCTTTTGTCTGTGGCCTCTTGCTTTGTGTCCTGAGGTGACACAGTGGTTGGTACCTTTGTACTTTTGTCCACTAAGCCTGATTCTCACCCTTACCCCCAATCCAGGTCTGGGCATTCAGTCAGTACCCAATCTATCGACTCCGGGGGTTTGTCACTGGCATTCTATGGACCTGGTGCTTAGTAGGGACCTTCTCAGTGAAGCAGTGATTCACTCGGTCCATACAGGTGATGGGAGTTTATTGAAAGGATGTAAGATTATGACGAGGTGGGATCTCAGGGGTGTCCCAGTGTCCCCCTCCACTGTGACTCATACTTGCTGTGTGACCTCACATTGGTGGCTACTGTGTGCTGAGATGCCAGCCAGCCCACTAGAAAACAAGTATGATCATGATGGTGCTGTGACAGGGCACAAAGCATGATGACCAGCGTCTAGCGAATATCTCCTTCCACTCTCTTCCCATCACAGCATCTACTGGGCACATCACTCTGGTTTTAAAAGAAAGCTACTCATGGGAGCAGGTGAGAGAGACAAGTCCCAGGACCAAAGCTCCCCCGGGGTTCACCAATCTAGGTAGCATGAGTCTGAAGGTCATTCTGGCTCAACAGGTCCCCAGCAGTGAGCACACATACTTCTTTCCCACTGTGTGTATGTGTGTGTGTGTAATGGTTTCACAGACCCTCCCAATTCATTGTTAGAGTCTCCCCATAAGTGCCTGAACATGAATTCTACCAGCTCTCATGCTCAGAGGTGGAAAGGACTGTTGGGCTTAGGAGTCACAACCTGCTGTGAAGACTTGCCTGTAGTTGATGATACTAAGCACTTTCTGCCCCAAGCACCCTGTCCTACTGTGTGGCTCCTGGGTCAGCAGACCTGGAATGCCTTGGGGTGGGGGGAGGTTAAGAAAAATAGGAATCAGAGACAAGGCTGCCAGAGCATAGCTCCCGAGGAAATCCCAAGTACTCATTTCAAAAGGGGGAGACTTAAAGTTGGGTGGGAAATGAAAGACCGCATTATGCGAGAGCGCCTCAGAAGAGGATTGAAGGACTCCTAGGGAAGGGAAGGCAGCCGTGAGGAACGGCCTTCTGCTTAGAATAGGAAGGGACAGCTGGCTCGGTGAGGCCAGCAGAGGAGGGAGGTGGGAAGAGTGACGCGTTTCGTGGCACAGGGGGAGGGCCAGTTTAAACAGAGCCACTGGTTTCTGCCCTTCCCCACGGGTTAGGACACACTACCTTGCACTTGTGGCTGGCGGGCTGCTAGTGGAAGGCAGAGATAAGGGAAGGTGTCATCTAGCTTGCCAAAGACTTTAGATAGTGCTGATTCAGAGTTGGGCTGTGGCCTTCACTTCTGTCCCAGTCACCTTTGTTCTCTAAAGTCACCTGAACAAAGACATTGTCATTTGCTTGGCTGTGAGGAGGGTTTTTTTTTTTTTTTTCTGGGCACTGCTCAGAGGGAGGAAGGCTGGTGCTCCACTCCACCTTGTCTTTGGAGACATTTGCATCATGTGCATTATTCTTGTCTGGCACACCACCAGTCAGTCCTATACCGCAGTTTATGTTTCAGAGAAGGTAGTGGAATAACCTGGTCTCTGGGCTCTGTCCTAAGGACATAGGTGGTCAATAACTTTGGCCTCCAACCCTCTTCCTACAGGATTTTGTCACTTTGTCCGTGAGAGGGAAAAGACTTAAGCCCACAGTGGGCCACTCAGCCTTGTTTCTTCCACTTCCCCTTAATTACTGTTGGACAAACTGCACAACAGGTGGAGGGAAGAAGAACAGATAGCATTTCCATTGAAGACCTGAGAATATGAATGTCTAGGAAGGCCAGTGACTCATCTGTGCCACTGCCACATCCCTCCCCCTCTGCCATCAGTGACACAAGAGATGGACAATGACCGATGTATAGAGTAGTAAAAAAGCATCAATGTTTGGGCCCAGAGGTCCAACTTCCAAGTCCAGGTCTGTCTCTTGTTAGCTATGTGACCTAAGGGAAGTTTCTTAATGTCCCTGAGCCTTGTTCCTCATCTGTAAAATGAGGATAATAAGAGCCACTTACCATACTGGAGCAAGTGTGGGGGTGGAGCAAGTGTGGGGGTAGAGCAAGGAAACTGTCTATCTCAATGCCTGGCCGTGAGCTGGGTGTGCCTTCCAAGTGGCTTTCTTACCTTTAAGCCACATTTCTCTATGACTCCATCTAAGGATGCTAATGAAGCCGTACTCTGCTTCACCTCTGTGGGGCTTTGCCTTGTACCACCCTGGCTGCAGCCTCAGGGTTCTCTACAGCCCTAACTATAGTTTCTGTCAAAGTGATTTGTTTACGGGACAGACTCCTTCAATGAAATGCTTTGGGGGGATGGGAGGGAATCACAGACTATTAAATGATCATGACCCGTGCCCATCAATAAGAAAGTTTTCCGTCCACACTTTTCTATAGAACTCCAGGGTTCTCCCACTGCTCTGAAACCATGTGCCAAACTCCTTTCCCAGATGCAAGTCCAGGCTGCTGTGTGGGCAGCACACAGCCGGCTGCTGTGTGACTGTGTTGCGTGGTCTGGTCAGGCCCCTCTGCTCAGCTTTCCCCCTCGTGAGCTGGCTGGCTGAGCCATCTTTTTGAGTTAACACGATGGGATGAGCATCAAAAGCAAGGTGCAAGTGGAAGGTCGGGAAGGTGACCTCGGAGAGAAGGCTGCAGAATGGGACTGATATGCTGCACCCCCCCCCCCAGGAGACATGACAGCGGGGATCAGCTGAGAAGGGGCTGAAACACCCAAAGTGGCCACACCTCCTCCAAGGATCGTACAAGAAGGAAAAAAATATGTCACCAGACCGAAGGAACCAAAATCCTCTAGCAAAGAAAGTAGGTGAACAACAGAACAAAAGCTGTGGGCTCTCTTAACTCAAGGACTCCCAAAAGACGGGACAGACATGCTGAGTCCTGGCAGGGCGAGGTAGGGAGATGCCCACCCGGGCTGTGCCTGTGATGCGACACAAGGGGTGCAGAAATAGGTAAGGGTCCCTGTGGGATTGTGCTGCACCAGTATTGGAAAACGGAAGAGCCCTTTTTCCTTTAGAAAAATGACTATTTTTCTTTTTGAGGAAGAGGTATCACATTTAAGATGAAATTCTGTTTGATGTGTTTGGTCTGTTCATCAGTAGTTAAGTTTCGTAAGAACAAATCTGGAGAGTCCCGAGGTCCAGGCTGAGCATCACTCTGCTCCCAGAGCCCCATTTGGGAGAGGACAGACTTCAATGGGCTTGGATGTAGCCCTGATCAGGACCAGCGTGAACCTTCCAGATTACTGCAAGCTCTGAATTATCCAATATCTGGGCTGCGACAATGTCTAGACTTTGCTAAGCATGTCTTTGACTCTATATTCACCTTGACCTTGAGCTCATCCTTGCTGCATTCAAAAAATTTTACAAATATCTATGATTTCAAAACCACACATTGCAGATAACTTGGAAAATATTAGAATACCAGTGCTCCAAAGAATAATGTAGAAAACCAATACAGAAAAGAAGAAAATAAAAATCACCTTCAATCCCACCACCCAGATTTAGATACCGCTGACACTGACATGACAGCTCTTGGTAACTTTTTGTTTTGTTCTGCTCATCGGCATTTTAATCATATATCCTTCAACCTATTGGATCTTAAGGCTCTCTGTCCAAAAATCTCATACCTCCCTTTCTATCAAGAACTATCCAAGTGCTTTCATACGATGATCTCGCCTGTTCTCCCAGGAGAGATACTTCGCCTCCCACCACGGAGAGTGAGGACGAGAGCTGGAGGAATGGATCCTAAGCTAAGCAGGGTGCTGGTGAGCCCCCTTTAACTAGACTGAAAAATGAAAGAGAACTCTCCCGTTGGAGTACAGACACCAGTGTATCACCATTGACGACATGCCTGCTTGAGAACTGACTGTGCTTCTGTGATGCAAAGCCAGTCCCCAAAGAGCCTTTGTAAGTTGCCTTTTGAGCTGATCAGAAATGTGCACTCCGCTTTGTGTGACAAAGACTAAATCTGAAAGGTCTGAAGCAGGCTGCTTGGGTGGTCCCCTCGTGGGCTTTCCCAGGACATGAGCCCCGCCCCAGTCGTCCTTGCCTGGCCTCATCCGTAGACAGACAGTTGTCTTCCTTTCCAGGTGCCTCTTAACGCAAACTTTGTGCCGAGTGGCGAATTGAACCCCTGCTTCCTTTACCAAGTAAGTTGCTCAGAAGGTTTATGTTCAAAACTGACTAGTCATATTTGATTGGCAGTCATGAACTTGCTTTTCTCCCTGAACGTGTTTCCTCTTAGAATGAATGGGGAGAACATTCTTCCTGGTGTGGAGGCCCCTGCGCTGGGAGACACAGCAGCTACTGCAACGCCCATCTTTTAACCCGATACCCTCATTCCCCAAACTGCTCTGAGACTAACCTCATTTCAGAAACCAGAGCCCAGTTGAGCTAACTAGAAGTGCAAGAAAATCTGGATCAAATTGACAGACATTCATTGTGGGATCGACAACCCCAGCGTTGAGCTGGCCGCTGGCCTTCCATGCTTGTTCTTCGATGGAAGACAGGGACCTCCCCTACCCTGGCCTCTTCCCACATTGTCAATCTGCCTGCAGTCTTTTGTCCTACCTACAAAATGTCTGTCCCCAGCACTTCCCGGCCTAACCACTGAGTGCCTGTCCCCAGCACTGCCCGGCCTAACCACTGAGTGCCTGTCCCCAGCACTGCCCGGCCTAACCACTGAGTGTCTGTCCCCAGCACTGCCCGGCCTAACCACTGAGTGCCTGTCCCCAGCACTGCCCGGCCTAACCACTGAGTGCCTGTCCCCAGCTCTGCCCGGCCTAACCACGGAGTGCCTGTCCCCAGTACTGCCTGGCCTAATCCACGGAGTGCCTGTCCCCAGCACTGCCCGGCCTAACCACTGAGTGCCTGTCCCCGCACTCACTGGAGCTGCAGTGAAATCTTCTTTGATGGCAAGTTTTTTGCTCTTAAGGTATTACACATTTATGTAAATTTGGAGGAGGCGGCCCTTTGGCAGGAGAAATCCTATAAGGCCTAGAAGAGGACACTTTGTGGTGGCTGAGGAGGAGAAGGGAAGGGAGGGGCTTAGCTGTCACTACAGCGGTAATAAGTGGCTTGGGAATCATCCTCCAAAGGCTTCCTTAACCTTGAAAAAGAGCAGAGACCAAGTGCTTGCCTGTTCCCACTGTGGGGTGAAGAGGGAATGAGACCCTCTCCAAAGATTCCATGTTTGCAATATTGAAAAATAATGCCCCCCTCCCAGGCCTGTGTCTTTGTAATGTCATTACGAAGCTAAGCCTCACATTTAACTTCCAGAGAAAAGGTTCCCATTGGTCCTCTGCATTTTGTGTTTTCTCTGATTCCCCTCCTGGTTAACTGTTTAAATGGGAAGTCTTCATGTGCAGATTTTTCCCATTATGTGACTAAGACACTCGGAAGTGGCTCACAGACATAGACTGAGTGCTGGTGACATCACTCGTTGCAAACTTGACCTGCAATCTAGCTCCCTCCTGAGATACCCAGTGAGTAAAAAAAAAAAAAACCACTGTGCTCTTTTAGAGGGCCAAGAGTTGCTTTCTGAAGAGATCGCACTCACGGGAGCTTCTGAAAATTATTAACTTTTAATTATGCTTTCCTCAAAAGAACAGGCAACCAGTTGGACTGTTCTACTTCAGACACTTCTCAACTGTCCGACACTGCTCAATTTTGTAGTCCTTCTGGCTGCTCATGGGCAATGATCTAGTTTAGGAATTGAGTGGACGAGAAAGGAGGGAACAGCAGAGTATGGCACAGGACTGCTAAAAGGAAACATTTTTTTCGAATATGAAGTATATTCTTCATGTTAGGCTTAGTGCTTTACCCAATATTATCCCCATTTTACAGACTGAGGAGACTAAGTTTAAAGAGGTTAAACAGCTGGTCTAAAGTCTCAAATCTGGGACCTAACAGGATCCAGGATTTAAACTTGGGGCTTTCTTATTTCAGAGCCTGAGCTTTTCACCACCATAAATCATAGGCGACCCCAGCCAGCTTCCCAAGGCGCATCATACCCTGCTCTTTGGATGACTGGCCTTCATGGGATGCATTTGACCCTAAATGGGAAAGAAAGGAAGGCAGGAGGGGGTCCAGGACACCCCCTGAGTCTGAACTGATTTCACCTTGCCAACTTCACTGAGATTAAGAGACGGGAGTTTTCTCAGCAGATCTGGCCTGATGGTACTCAGTCACAGACATCTACTGCCCAACTCCCAGCAAGTATAGTTTAGGGCAATGTTCACGACATCTGTCTTCCCCATTCTTCGACTTTACCAAAAGGAACCTCTGCCATCGAACACTGGGGAAGAAATGAAGATGCTGGGCTCCTTAGCGCTTGGGCTGAAGTTTTAAGGAAGGATATGGAAGCCAAAACCTAACAAGAGGTCTTGGCATTATTTGTGAGTACTCCTTCTCTCTTGTATTCCATTTCGTTGGGGACTTTAATGAGGCTCATGATGCAGGGACCAGCTGCTCATTTAAGAATCTATCCCAGCATCCTCAGCTCAACCTCAGAACTAACTGCCACTTGCCACTTGCCTGCCCCAACGGAATTAACGGAAGCTACCAACAGCCTTTCTCTGACCTCACCAGGCAGAACCAATCATGTCCCAGCAGAGAGAAGGCTCCTCCCTTCTTGTTTTGGAGTAGTGTCCTGCTATCTTGGAGTAGGCAGTCCTCTTCTGTGGGGTCCAAGCATCAGACAGAGAAGGAGTCAGCCATTCACTTAGTCCAGTGAAGGACCTCCTTATTCGCCTTAGACTAAGTACACAGATGAGTCCTATAAGGAGGTGTTAGTAGGAGTGGACAAAAACCAAGAGCAGGCTGTGTGGGGAGATGAAAGTGCTGGGGAAGGGTCGTCTGTCCCCTGCCTGCAACCGACTTTGAGAAGCAGTGTAACTTTCATGTTGAAAGTAGTGGAAACCAGTTTAAGCCAGTTGAATGTATTAGACAGACTTGGGTAGTCTTCTCTCCGGAGATCTTGTAGCATCACAGAGGGCAGATGGAAAAGACATGGGAAGTATTAATTACTGCATACATTTAAGAATGAGTTCTTTTTGGATGTCAGCAAATGGCATAAGTTTGGCAAAATGCCTTTTAGAAAAAGAGTGATATTAGTAGAAGAAAAGCCCAGGGATTCAGACTTTGGTTAAGACAGAGCCACCCAGAAGGGTACGGACATAACAAAACTTATAAATGTCTCTGAAAGTGAGACTTCATGAGAGAGACAAGGTAGCTGCTCCAAGAATGTCTTCTTAGTTGTTTGCTGTAGAATGAGGGTCTTGGTTAATGGGCAGATACATGTACACACTGTCAGGCCAGGTTCAATGTACTTCTGTTGGGCTTCAGAAGGTTTTTCTTAGCTAGATTAAAATATCAAGGAAGGTTGTAGTTGCTTTTTCCCCCTCCCCCTCCCCTCCATGCAGTAACGAGCCACAAATGCTCGTTACAAAGCACACATAAACCACAGCATGACTTGATTCCTTTAACTCCATCGTATGATGGGTTTCTTACTCTTATATACATTTAGGAAAAATTAAGATAGTCCCCAAACAAGAAACAGTCTTCCTGTTGGCTCTTTCACCAGAGGTTCATGTAACGGCCCACTGCTCTGTAGTAGTTGATTATTTTCAGGTTGTGAGTAGTAGAAAGGGAATGTAGTTTTTTTCAAAGCACATATTTATTTACTTGGGGTTATCATGTGCTCTGAGATCTTTGCTAGGTGGGGGGATAAGAAAAATACATCAAAGAGGTTTTACTATTAAGGAGAGGAGGCCCCAGTATCTGCATTTGGGTAGACAGTGATTTGCTAAGACGGAGATAACAGATTTGGGGGTCAGAAGGAACTGTGGTTATTTCTAGGTTATCTGACCTTGGGGACGTGGACTCCACCTGCATACCTGGAACTAAAGAGTGGGAAATACCATGAGAGGAAGCTTCACAGCAGATCCTAGGTAGCCTTGGATGACTTGATTTTGAGGGTATAGTAAGTAGGGTTTCTGGATAGAGAGCAGCATTACTTGTCAGGTGACTATCGGATCCTGAAGTGTGGAATTTCTTTGGTAAGTGGTCTTAGATGATAATGCCACTGGTGGACTTAAGGATGACTTGAGACTGACTTTTCAGTGGGGAACAGCAGACTGCCTTATTTTGTCTTGCTTTATAAAGAGTCTGGCTAGTCCCCACCCTCCCTTTGTAGAGCATGGACAGCTGTGAACAAAAAGGAGGATCCAGATTCTTTTGTGGTTCATCTCTGGGGTTGACACAGGATCAGGTACTTGGGAAATGTAGACACTTGTAACTCAAATACCAGGAGAGAGCTCCCACATGGTTGAAAGGCAAGCCCTAGTTACTCTAGGGTGCAGACATATCCCTTCTTAAGGGAAAGGACATAGAAACAGACCGTACTGTGCTCCCAGTGCAGAGGATGGGTGCCCCCCCCCCAGGAGAGGAGGTCTGAGTGATGGCATGCACTGCACTCTGGTAATCTGGGCAGAGACCTGGGTATTGCCACTAATTTGCTGTGTGACTTTGAACAAGTCGCTTTTCTTGGGAGCCTGAGTCTCCTTATATCTGTAAATGGAAAGGTGAGGCTGGATGGTCTCTAATGTTGCCTTATGCTGTCTGTGGGCTTTGTGGGCCTGAGCGTCTACTGCTGGTGGGCCCGGCCTGGCAGGTCTGTTAGAAGCCCCAGTTTCTCTTTCCTTTCAGTGATGAGGAGGGAAACCACACAAGATGCATGCTTGTCCCCAGCCCTGACCAGATCTGCACATTAGTGCAGGCCACAACATCTCTGAGCCTCTGTTTGCTTTTCTAAACGAATGCCCCTCAATTAAAGCTCCTTTCTTTTGGCCAAGGAAAACAAAGTCATGGGTGAGTCATTCACCTTTGACATTCAGCTTTTGACTGCAGATAATGATTTTGCTCAGAACTAGGAAAGTATGGGCCGTGTAATTGGAACTTACCCTTGGTGGCTTTTCAGCCAGAAGGAGTTGACTTTCTCTGGTTTGACAATGGCTGCATAGTACCATTAGAGACCTTGGGTGGCACGTATCATCCAATTGCGACACAGGCCACTCTGGAGATCAAAGGGATGATGAGTCTCTGTCCCGTCTCTCAAGGGTAAACTGCTTATATCAGAAAATCCAAGCAACTAGAGTTTCCAGAATCCATCTGGGTCTGGTTTAGAGAGCTGGGTGGCTTGTAGTCTTGCTCAGTCTCATACTTACCTTGTATTGATCTGTGGACAGGAGGATGTATTGGAGCAGAGGGGTCTATTCCGGGATCTCAGGGGGCATTGCAGGGCTACACAGCTTTGATAAGCCCACCACTGGCTAATGAAGTTGAAACGGATTTGTTGGCTCATCCAGCAGAATTCGTGTCACGTGCTGCTGTCTGTCAGGGTCAGAAGCAAGTTCAGAATACCATTTCAGCTTGTATTAATTAATGCCTGCTATGAGAAGTGGAGTCTCTAGAATGAGCATGGGCCAGTCCTCTCGTGTCCCAAGTGGCTTCTCCTACAGGGAAGAGAGAGGCTTGATTGCTTTTCAAGTGACACTGGATCCAGTTGGACGGGGCAGTGATGAGATCTATTGGTCAGGTCAACAGGTCTCTAATAGTCCTGAACATGTAGGATATGTTAATGCAGTGTGCTAACATGCTCACTTAAACCTACTTACTGTTCACGTATGGATGTCCCCAGTGGGGCACAGCCTGCAAGCAGAGAATAAGTGCTGTTTTATCAATGCACATATGAGCCAAGATTTTTGTCTTTCGAGAAAGCAGATTTCTGGAGCACAGAACTAGGCGGTCTCTGTGAAGCTAGAGTGACCCAGCTAGGATGGCAGAGAAACTCTGAGTCCCTGAGGACCTGGGTGACCCCAGTGTGCTGTAGAAACTTTACAAAGCAGCTCCTCGATGGGGGGAGTGAGGGGGATGCATTGGAGGCAAAGCCAAAGGTTTTTGTTTTTTAATCAAATGGCAAAAAGGCATCTCTCCTATTTTTCAGCCCCTTTGAGTGGAATCACTCCTTTGTGATTTTTGATGATCCACAGATCTCTCTCACTGTGAAACTGAGAGTCTCTCCTCGTTGATCGTGGCACAGGAAAGCTCCTAATTTGCCCTTCTACTGCAGTAGCTGCTCAGAGGCTGAGGCCCAGGCCTCTCCTGTTGTATATGTCCTCTGAGCTTGTTCAACAGCCTGGAGCTTCCGCAGCACAGGTGCTGCAAGGTTCTGCTCAGCGTAGCTGGGTGGGACTGTTCACAGGGAGGTGTCTGTGAAAGGGGAGGGCAGGTGGGGTGTGTGCGTATGTGTGCGTGTGTGTAGAATTGCTAGGCTCTGCCAAACTGAAGTTTTGTTGCAACAATAAAAAATATGAAGTACTTTGGTGGGGGAGGGGAGGGTGTTAAGACACTGAAGCTTCCATACTGAGCATGGTAGGACAGCAGTGCCCACGGTACTGTTTCCGTAAGCTTGCCCGCTGGGAGCAGGCCTCGTTCTCTCTCTCTCCTCCTCCTCTTTTTGTAAGGGCGGGTTTAAGGGTTTGTGGAGCTTTTTCTCTCTATGGAAGTTGACCTACAGATTGCCCGAATAAATGGCTTCTTGAATCTCCCTCAGTTCATCAGAGTGCAACTTGACAATTCTGAATCTTAAAGCAGTGTTCACAGCATTGTAAACACTCCCGTGTTGGATGATTAACACAAATCCATGCATGGATGAATGAATGATGACACGAGTTTGCCATCCGCTCTTGCTGCTGGGGTGGTCTCAGTTCATTGTAGAATGCTGGTCTGGGTTTGAATCTCCAGCTAGGCCACTTGCAAGCTGTGTGATATAGGGATATGTTATTTAACTTCTCTGAGCCTCCCTTTCCTCAACTTTGTCCATGCCAAAGATCTTTGGGAAGTCCACCTGACAATCCCTTCATTCCCTAGCACTGGGCTGTCATGCAGAACTGTAATGATGGACCAGCTCAAGGAGACGGGGTGGGGGGGCAGGCCCCTCTGCATGTGGAGACTTGTTCCCTTAGTGCCCTATAGTTATGGAGAGAGGGGGAAGTAAGTGCAGACCCATCCCCCAGATGCACTTCTGATCCTCACCATTCAGGGGCTGGGAGAGGCCCAGACGGAAGCACCAAGTATAACCAGGACATGACTGGGTGTCAGGCAAGGCAGTGTGTGCTGGGGGGAGATCAGATCAGCATTCACTAACATTACACCAGCAGGGGCGTCAAAGTCTACGTGGGATCCATGAAGGCTTATTAGAGTCAGAGTCCAAGTTCATGGGTCATTAAGGGCAAAAGCCAAAAGCAGGCCCCAAGAACAGGGAGCCTGTGGGGCAGGGGCAGGGGCAGGGGCAGGGGTAGGGGTAGGGGTAGGGGCAGGGGCAGTAGGACGGTTCTCTGGGTTACAAGCCTGGAATAGGTGAGGCCTTGGTGGTCTGGACCTGTCATGACTTAAAGATGGAGCTCTGGAGTCCCACGTGTACCTTCTGGTTGCTGAGCAGGCTCTTCCATAGTGAGTGGAGTGCAGCATGGTCAAGAGAAAGGCCCAGGGTGCCCAGAACAATTTCAGGGAGGAAGTCCTGCTGAAGGCCTCTGCACCGTGCTATGTGCTGTTGCTGAAGGCCTCTGCATCGTGCTATGTGCTGTTCTGGCAACCAAGGCTCTCTGGCCGTCCTGTGAAATTACCTCTCCCCCCTCAATACCTAAACTGCTTCTCATCTTGAAGGTGGTGTGCGAGGTTCTCTTCACCCCAGCTTCTTGTCACCGCAGTCCTCAGCTTTCTTACCTGATGTCCCCATTCGATGTCAAGGTCTGGCCCTTTCCATTTCCTCCCAAGACTCCATTAGGGACCCTGGGATCTTGGCTTGCTTCTCTCTGACCTGTAGTGTCACTGTGTCTGCAGTAGTCCACCTACCCATGCCAACGGAAATGAATTCTTGATCCTATCTAGCCAGACACCCACCCTCTGTTACCACTTGGGGTGGTTGAGAGCTGGTGGAGATCATGAAGCGTGGTGGACCTTGGGCCAGTGTCATCCTTTCCTATCTGGCAGCTCTATGCCAGCCTCCTACAATAGTTTGTGGAAATCCTCACTAGACTCCTTGGACTGCTTCCTATTAAATTCTTTCTCTGACCTCAACTCTCAGCAACTTTACCCCCCTGTTCCCAGCCTGAATTCACCGAGTTATGTGCTAGCCCTCCTTCCTGTCCATGCCTCCCGGACATAATTTGCTAGCTTCTCCAGAACTCCAGAACTCCAGGCTCTAATTTTGAACTCTCAGCCCTATGAAACTGGCTTATCAGGACTTCTCTCTACAGCCTAAGTTTTGGCAAGTAGTGTCGGTACTTAGTGTCTCTGTGGTGCCCTCTTCCCCTTCGCTTCTCACCCTTCATAAGGAAGGTGCTTTCTGTCAACCCCTGGAACTGAGTCCCAGCTGACGTCCACATTCTGAGCCCAGCTGATTCAACTTCTCAGCTCTCACAAGCCAGGAATGCTGCCTGCGGGGAGGCCATGGCCCACTCCATCCCTGAAACACTCTCCTGCCTCGACCTCATGACAGTGCCAACTCCTGCTTGCCTGGGCCTCCCTAACTGCCAGTTTCTAGACTTGGAATGTCCTCTTCTGACCATCTCACTGGAACACTGGAGTTTGCTGGCTCAGCCGGGGCTCGGGGCTTGTGGTGGATTCCCTTCGCGCTGGGATCTGAAGCCCGGCCCCCGCTGCTCTTCCTGGTAGTCATTCCTGCCTGGAGTCTGAGCAGATTCCCTACTTCATCCTTTTTTTCCTTTATTACCTGTAGTTTTGACATATACCATGCCCAACCAGTCAGTTGGCTAAATCTACATGGCACAGGACCCAACCGTACGTAGCTCAGTGCAGTTGGCCACTGTCACAGCTCCTCCTCATCCCGGGACTCCTCTAGGGGGTCACTAGCCCATGGACTCTCCCTCCTGCCTCCTTCAGGTCTAGTCTTGCCCACTCCCCTAGCAGCTAGCAGGATGCCTAAGAATGCAGATCTACTCACTCTTTCCTCCTCCTCCAAATCCTCTGGGGATCCCAGGTGTGCTCAAGTTTGGTGTCCAGGGCCCTTCCCAATTACATGGTGGTCGCCCCATTTCACAACCCGACAGCCTTTGTGCTCTGTATCGCTGAGGACGTCACTTAATCTCTACGAGTTTCTGGGTTCTCATACGTATAATGAAGATAATGATTCCTGCCTCCCTGGGTGCAAGGAACATAAGTTGAAGTCATGTACATGTCACTTTGACCTTCTCTATACTCTGTTGGCATCTGCCTCACTTGCTGCAGGCACACAGTGAGGGGCCCACTGTCCCTACTCCATGACCCCACATGTCTGCCCTGTGCCGGTACCACCGTGATGGGCTGGTCCTTTCAGGAGTGGACATAGTTCCTAATATCCATCAGTTTACACCGTCTGCAGCCCCCACACCCACCCACGCTCACCTTAGCAACTTCCCTTTAACTCCCCTCGTTGAGTAATTTTTCTTCCTAGGAAGTACATTATGGAAGTTTCTCCTACCTTCTGTTCCTAAATGTCTCCACGGCCTTCTTGTCCCATAGGACTCTTCCCTTCCCCATCTGGTAATTCCCTTTCTGTCAAGTGTTCTTCCCTGGCAAAGCATCTCTAGGACAGGGTTCGTGTCTTATTTATCTTTATGTCCCTAAGCTAAGGTCCTAGCATTGACCTTGGACATGCTGGGCTGTCATAGACACTGGAGAATGAACCAATTTAAACTTGGCAGTGTTTCTAGGTAGCATTCAAACTTCTGTTCAATCGTTTCTTGTTCACTTTTCAGCTCTTCTTAGAGGCAGGGAACTGTCAAACCATCAGATGGGCCCCCTTTGACATGGTGACCTGAAGAACTGGGGACAGGTGACTCTAATCACATATCCCTGACTTCCTGGCCAGGACCAGCAAGAAGGAGATTTTTAATGTCAGATATTGGGCCCTATCTAATTTTTGTCCCATGTGAATCCAGTGGCCCTGGAAGGGTCCTGGGCTGGCTTTGGAGGTCTCCAGGTGGGGTTGGAGGAAGATGGTTAATGAGAAGAGGATTGAAGGTAGGAAGCAGAGAAATCTTTGGGGGGGGGTAACATCCCAGAGGGAATGTATGTAGTTCCTTATTCTGGCTATGCGGAGTTGAGTGGGGAGGCATGGGGGCCGGGCATTCCTGACATTCAAGTAGGTCTGAGAGTCTGTGGCAGGTACAGCTGACTGCTGCTGGAGGGCTAGCTGTCTGCCTGAGCCTGCTTTGCTAGACTGTACCCTGTAGGGGCACTTAGGTCATCTCCCGGGTTGTTAGACATGACTGGTTTTTGCTGCTTGGGTCTATAGCACAATTGGGGGCTACGGCCCAGTGTATTCGATGCTCACGCTCTTCCAAGTCTTCCGGGCGGGTAAGGGGAAGTGGGGGAAGTCACGAATTTTGTGCCTCGAGTTCTCTTTTTAGACACCTTTCTCCATGTTAACACTTCAGAGTTGTCTTCTAATCCGCTAAGAAATGGGGTCAGTCTGCGTGCTCTACAACTCGAGGGAAAACCCTCTTTTAGGTAACTGCTCCTAAGACCAGCTTCAGTAAAAATGCACATGATGAGACTCAAACATTTCCCAGGCCCATCGGATGCCAGGCATTTGAAGTTACTCAGCTCTAAGGGGACACTCATCAAGTCTTCCTGCTGGGGGAGTCCAGTGTCTGAGAATGAGGGAGGAGGATAGAGCCTTTTCTCCTGGGTGATGATGTCTGAGCCAGCTGGTCCTAGGCAGACCATTTCTTTCAAGGAATCCGATTTCTTTGATTCAGCCAGTTCCTAAACAGTGAACCAGGGACATGCCTGCTCGTCCACCCATCGGTTGAAGGTCCTAAGCCTCTCTTGGTCTTTTGAGAAGGGCATTGCTCCTGTCTCGTTAACACACATGTTCTCTCTCTCCCTCTCCCATCTCAAAGTAGGAGTTTTGCTCAGTGCTCTGTAGGGAAGCCACAAGACAAGGCAGACTGGACAAGTCCTTGCAAAAACGTCTTGTTAGGCAGAGTCCTTTCCTGGACTGGGAGAAGGCAGAGCAGGAAATTAGACGGCAGTTTTTTTTGAGTTCCTTCTCTTTTCTGTCACAGGAATCATCTCCAGCTACAGCTGTGGGTTCTGGAAATGGCATCCAAGTGTGTAGTAGGACTGTGAGCTAAATAAGTAGGGCCTGGGCTGCTAGTCTGTCCATCCTATGGAGGATGGAAGGAGGTGAGGGTGGCCACAGGAACTGGTCCTCAAGGCTCATGTCTGGGGAACCTTGGGCAACAATTTAAATAGAACTAGCCTTCATGGTTTAGGAGGGGGAGTGTTCCTCTCTGTGGGGTCCTCAAACTGATACTTTTAAAAATGGACTTCTTTACAAGGCTTCCTAGTCCAAAAAAATCCTCTAGGGGAAGAATCAGAACTGAGATGCGTTCATTCATTCATTCATTCATTCATTTGACCAGTACACATAAGTGCCTACTATGTGCTTAGCACTGGTTTGAGTATTGAGAAGAGGAATAAGATGAAGCTGTGCTTCTGTCCCCTGGAGTTTGTGGCTGAGACAGCACCTAAGACCTTGCATGGCACAGAAGGGTGGGGGTGGCTTGATTTCTCTTTATCTTGATTTGGATGTGGGGTGCCCCATGGACCTTGATTTTTCTGTGGTGCATATTATTATTGCCTTCAAATTCAGAAACATTTTACACAGAGACACATGATGGAGACCTAGAGACCCCCTCAGCCTTGGAAAACACAATTCTCAGGACACAACCTCATCTGTTTTGGATGATTTGGTGGTCCTAATTAAATCCTTCCTCGAATGTTCCTGAACTTGGTTTTGGTTTTGTGAACTCTAAAAGCACCAACATTCATTTCTCATTGTATAAGGTCCTCACTGTCCATGTGTTAGTCAACTGTAACCATTTAAGATTGTATTGGAGAGACAAGAAACCTACTTTTGTTTAAAAAACAAACTTTGTCTCCAACTCCAGGTTAATGAGCTTTGGTTTAACTGTGTAGATGGTGTGACAACTTGCCTCACGGATAGTGTGATAATCCGTCTCTCTTTACCTTCCTGAGAGAGTTTTTGTTGAATCCCATGACCAAGTGCCAGGAAGAATAGTCGAGAAAACATGAATGACCAGACACATCATGATACTGAACACAAAACGAGAAAGAAGGGATGGAGTAGGAGGAAGGTGTATAAAAGGAAAAGAATGAGAGTGACAACTTCACTGGGAATATAGGTGCCAAAGGGGGTGATGGGACCACAGATTCAAATGTGTAGCTGCAGTCATTTTGGGCATCACAGATTCAGAGTTCACTGTCCCGTGGCTTCCGCTAGGAAAGTCACTAAGGTCCTTTCAAGAGGCAAAAGGAAAGCAACAGTCAGGAAACTGCTCTGCTATGTGAATATTCTTTTCCTTTACAGACAGCAAAGCAAGGCTCTGCGTCCTGCTCACCTGGTGACTGTTGGCTGAGGAGTGAACTAATTTCTCGTCTTAAGGCCAGAGGGTAGTCAATACCAAGTGTTGGCAGAAGGCCTTTTAATCTTAGGCTGCCTTGTGAGTGTACTGTATTAAAGTGTGGAATGGTTTTGTCTATTGTGAGGGGCCTAAGATGCTCTTTCTGGTCCCCAAAAGATTTGTGGCTACCTGTTTACTATCCCTTAAATTCCCATATTTACTTAGGAGCATCCAAAACTGAGACTGGAGTGTCTCTGTCTCTCTGTCTCTGTCTCTCTCTCTCTCTCTCTCTCTACAGATGGGTACTGTGGTTTGCAGTAAACACACCTTCACGATTTTTCATATTGGAAGAAGCAAATGGCAGACTTAGTTTGCTCCAGATCGTAGGTATATGCCCTACTGACCAGAGGGAGGCATGGGCCAGGCCTTCGGAAAGTGTGCTCAGTGGCTGGACATCTTGGGATATATCCAAGACTGCTGGAGGGAGGCAGGAGGCTAGTTGGAAAGCCGCCTTGACAGACTTGGGGATCATGATGGGAGGCTATATTTTCTGGAGGTCCAGGGATGATCTACAGCATGCTACTTTGGTGACCCTTCTGAGTAGGTCTGTGGTAAGGAGGTGGTGCAGTGGCCTCTGGGGCCACTAGGGTCCCAGCCAGGGTACAACAGGTCCTTATGTATCCCCTGGCAGGCCTCTTTACAGAGCAGGGTTCAGAAGCAATTTTTAAATTCATGTTATTGAAGTAATTCTTGGCCCTCAAATTTCTGTACCCTGCCTAATGTCATGTTGGAGGAAACCAAGTGGAGGTAATGTTCCTAGCTTGAGTTTGTGCTTCCCTGGTGGTTTCTGGAGAGCCTAGCTAGTCCTGATCTCTTACAAAACAGAGCCCTGTTTTATGGCCCTGTTTCCCACCTCTCCAGCTGCAAAGAAGAGACATTGTGTTTAACTGATAGTGTTAAAGGCACCCCATGAACCTGGTCCGTAGTTTCTAGACATTTTTATTGTATTTGTGGATGCATAGTGTAGAAGGAGGTCCTCAAAGCCATGGTGCCTTGGCTCCTGGCTCCAGGAAGAATCAAATCTAAGGCATTGCTTCAGGTGATCACCTCCTTGGTTTTTTTGCTTCTTAAAATACTCCCAAGTAGCAGGGCGTGGTGGCGCATGCCTTTAATCCTAGCACTTGGGAGGCAGAGGCAGGCGGATCTTTGTGAGTTCAAGGCCAGCCTGGTCTACAGAGTGAATTCCAGGACAGCTGAGGCTACAGGGAGACCCTGTCTCGAAAAGACACACACACACAAAAAATACTCCCAAGGAAGCAGCTTTGTCATACCTGCGAGGGGCTGTCCTGCATTTTCTGCTGTTGAGGATCAAGAAAAGCAATGTCCCTGTCCTGCAGATCCATGACCCTTGTCCTTAGGACAAGGACCAGCATCAGGGTTCCCCATCCATCCCAGAGTGCATGCACACGGCCCCCTGCCTCCTTGCCGTCTTGGTTCTTGAAGCTGCTGTAGAGGGTTTTATTTTATTTTATTTTATATATATATATTTTTTTTATCAAATCTAGACCCGTGTTCCTGCCCATTCCCCCACCTCACCAGAGCTCATGCATTCTGCCAAACATGCTATTCATCTCCTTCTCAGTCTTTCTCAGTATTCTCCATGGGGAAGTAGACTGTTTTGAGCAGAAGTTCACTGTTTCAGTCAGTTCTTTGATGCAGTCCTTTCTGTTGTTGTTGTTGTTTTCAATATGCATCACTCCCAACTGTTTTGGACAAAAGCTCAAGGGGCCGTGCACAAGAAATACTTACAACTGGGTAATTGGCACTAGCATCCACAGATGAGGGATACCATTCGTCGTTTGTTTTTCTGGGACTGTGTTACTTCATTCAGCATGATGTCCTCTAGCTCCAGCCATTTTCCTGCAAAGCTCATGATGTCATCTTTCTTTACTGCTGCATAGAACTCCATTGTGTAGATGTACCACATTTTCTGTATTCACTCATCAGTTGAGGGGCATTTGGGTTGGTTCCAGCTCTTTGCTATTGTGAAGAGAGGTGAAATAAACATGGTCATGCATGTATCTCTGTGGTGGGGTAAGTCTTGTGGGTACATGCCCAGGAGTGGTATGGCTGAGTCGGGTGGCAAGTTCATTCCAAGTCTTCCAAGGGTTCTCCACACTGCTTTCCATAGTGGCTGTACAAGTTTACATTCCCACCACCAGTGGATGAGTGTTCCCCTTTCCCCACAACCTCTCCAGCACTTGGTATCATTTGTTTTCTTGATCCTAGCCAGTCTTACTGGAGGGAGATGATATCTTAAAGTGGTTTTGATTTGCATTTCCTTAATGATTAGTGATGTTGAACACTTCTTAAGGTGTTTCGAGGGTTTTATAAGTTACATATCAGTGTCAAGTTCATCTCTCAAGACTTTTTAACTATGCTTCATGTGCGCTATCCCCAATGAAAAACCTGAGTAGAGGGAACTTGTGGCAGAGGGGAGGTGCTGGGTGGGTATGAAGAGGAGGTGGGGAGAGGAGGTGTCTATTATATGTAAGGCTCCCTTGCAGAATGGATCCCCAGAAGTACCTGTCTTCAGACGCACCTTCCCCTTCCATCTTCATGGATAATGGGACAACCCCAGAAGACACGTCTCTGAAAGCCTAGCTTGAACTCAAGATAGATACTCCACTGGTATTTAAAGGCTTCTTTTTTGTTTTTTCAAAGAAAATCCATTTTGAAGATAGGTATGGCTGGATATTCTTGAGGCCCGAATAAAGGCTTGAGCCCTTGGAATTCAAGCTTTCCAAATATTCCCCTCTCCTTCCCCTTGCTTGCCTAGAGAGCTGAGAACAGTGTCTGTATTGTGAATGCCAGCTACAACGGTCACAATAATACAACCATAGACTTGAACATGAACTACAAATTCAACTTGCCCAAACACCTCCCATTGCTGAAGAAATGAAACGAAACTCAGGAATATAGGGGACTCAAAGGGAAGACCCAGATTGTAGCCACCTCCTGTCCCAGTTTCCTAGAGGTCTCTGTCTTAATATTGCTCTACCACCCTGACGTCTTGAGCAACACCTAGTAAAAAAGGAAGTGGAATTTGACACTCTCCTCATTCTATACCTGTCTTTTTTTCTCTTCCTATATTTTCGTGCTTTTCTCTGAAACTCATTCACCATGGTGCAGCTTGGTGGCACAGAGACGAGTTAGAATTATGTAACTATAATTGTATACAAGTATAGAATGACTTTCAAGGAGCACAGGTGAAGTTCTACTCCAAGATCATGGTTGTAGCCTAAACCTGATGCTTGTTGTTCCACCATCAGAGATTCATTCTTTTGTTATATGAAGGGTAGGCAGTCTTCCTGGGTGTCTTCAAGAGATGCAGACAGACCCATCAACAGCAGACAGCTCACAGATGGGAAGGACCTTTTTTCTAAGAGTTGATACTCACCTGTGGTGATGATGGGATGGAGAAGCCAAGAGAGGAGAGTTTTGGAACTCAAACTCATTGCAATAGGAAGGATAGCTTTGGGACTCCAGAGAGAATGTGTCTCCACTCTGTGACAGATGCTTTATAGATGCTGCCCACCTGCCAAACTGGAAATAGAGCAGAACGTGACCCAGGCACATGAAGGGGAAACAAAACCTTCACAGGTCCCAAGCAAGCACTGGGAGACTCAGAGGGGAAAGACAGGACTGGCCAAAGGCATGTGCAACAGAGGACACTGTCCTGTCTCCTGTATAACTGAATATGAGATTTGGGGAGACCCAGTCCTCCCCTTCCTCCCCCTTTGAAGGCTTCCTGTCCAGGACTTGTCCTATGCAAATACTGTCATAAGGACTTTTCTCATTGCTGTGACAAAACACTTGACAAAACAGGCTTAAGGGAGGGTTTGAGGGTACAGTCATGACGATGAAGGCATCACAGAGGGAGTGTGAGGAAACTGGTCATATTTTCCTCCAGTTAGGAAAGAGAGAGAGGAGAGAGGTGCTTAGCTGACGTCCTCCTTTGTCCTTTTAAGTTCCGTCCAGGGTCCTGGCCCATTCGTGGGTGGGTCTTGTCTTCTCTCTTCAGTCAAACCTTTCTGGGAACACTCTCATAAACACTGTGCAGTCCAGTGACTGTCTCCTGGGCAATTTCAAATCTGGTCAATTTGACAACAAAGATGAATTCTCACAGGCTTTATGTGTGCGGCTGAGGAAGGAGGAGCTGGAATGGCAGTTCTGTGAGCAGAGGCCAGGGGAGGGCTCAAATGCACCTGCGTGGGTCTTTTGTGGAGAGTGAGACTTGCACTTGTTCAATAAACAGAAGGGTTAGGGACAGAAAGGGAATGAAATGGGCTGTTTCCTGCAAGAGGCTGGATGAAACTGAACACAGGGGTTGGCTTTGGTGGCTTACTTGGGGCAGCCCACACAGCTGCACAACTTCCAACAGCCCTGGGCACAGCACTTTATATTCCCACAAAGGACATTGACAGAGAGGCGACCTCGTTGAAGGTTACTGGACAATGACCTAGCAGAGCTGGGGGTGAAGACTCACTGAATGTACATGATGCGGGTCTCTTAGAAGCCCTTGGGGGGGAACCTTTACAAGGGAAAGGACTTGTAAAGGATCCCCATCACAAGAGGGATCAAGGACAGGAGCCCCCCAAGCATTGTTCCTTAATGTGACACAATCTGTGGTGGTCTGGTGACAATCACTAATCCCTGGCCTGGAGTCACACTGGTGCACTCCATTGCCTTCTTTCTTACTCATCCAAATGCAGGCTGGGATTGTACAAGACTGGGAAGACTGTGAAGGAGCAGTGACAAGAACAGTTTCAGGACACGACCACACAAGTTGGAGAGGGAGGGAAAAGCCTCCTCTGTCTTAACTGGTGTGAGATGAAACGAGGCCAAAGGGAGACGGCAAGCTGGGAGCTCTTAGTTGGGAATTGTGACTTGAACATTCCAGGGAGTGTGTGGTTCACGGGCCAGAAAGAAAAGTTACAGGTACTTGGCCTAATTGCGATGCAGTTAATGTTATTATAGCATAGAGCATCTTGTAAGGGATGACCATAAAGTACCAGAGAGTGGAGGGGGGGAAAGGAGGGGAGTGGAGGGGGGAGAAGAGGAAGGGGGAGGGGGGAGGAAAAGGAGGGGAGGGGAGGGGGAAAGAGGAAGGGGAGGAAAAAGAGGGAAGGGGGAGGAGGAGGGGAAAGGAAAAGGAGGAAGGGGGGAAGAGAGGAGGAAAAGGAGGAGGGAAGGGGAGGGGAGTAGGGGGAGGGGGAGGAAAAAGAGAAAGGAGAGGAGGAGGGGAAAGGAAAGGAGGAAGGGGAGGAGGAAAGAAATAAGGACATGAAACAATGACCACCTTTGCAGGCTAACGTGTGAAGGTGTTCTCATTCTTCCACCGCTAGCCAAAGTTCTGGATCTTTTCCTTTCCACAATTAATCCCATGTTTTCAGGATGTATTAGTTCTGACATTGGATGGCATGTTTGGGCATTGAATATTTCCAGAAGTTTTCATTTTTTTAAGCAACGTCTTCCATACCTGCAAATATATTATGCAATTTGAGTGACACCCCTGAGAGACGCTCGTTCCTAAGCACAGAGCCAGAATGTAGGTTGATAGGTGTCGGTTAGGTGGAGTCGCTGTGTACAGCCACTCCCTGGGTTGACAGATCCTCTGGCCTCAGGGACAGCTGCACCTTTTGACTTTTTGCGCTGATCTATGTGCCTGGGATTCCAACAGCAGATGCAGCTCTGCTGAACCCAAGGTCATGTCCAGCTGTATGTTGGGTGTCACTGCTTTATTTTATTTATTTATTTATTTATTTATTTATTTATTTATTTATTTGCTCTCATTTATTTTAGGGACTGCAGTGGAACTGTTTCTGGGTTAGGTGCTTTGCAACAGCCACAAACAGCAAGCTTTACTGGGCCCCTACTCCATTTTGTAGACAGTTGTTGGGGGCAGGAGGGGGAACTCGGGGAAGTTATGTGATGCAACAAAGGTCAAAGAGATAGTTAAATGCCAGAGTTCAATTTTTGTTGATTTTATTTTTTTGAGGCAGGGTCTTACTATGTATCCCCAACTGGCCTGGGACTCATTATGTAGACCAGGCTGGCCTTGAATTTACAGAGATCTGCCTGCATCTGCCCTCCACCCCCAGTGTTTGAGATTAAAGGTGTATGCTACCACACCTGGCTCAGAGTCAAAACTGAAGACTGGGTCTGTGTGGTTCTGAAGTCTGTCTCCCCACTGCTGGCATTCAGGAGAATGGGCTTAAGTAGAGTCCAGGCCTCTGAGACATGTGACCTGGTCCTTTAGTTGAAGCTCCTCATCTTTTCTCAGCCATCTGTCCTTGACCTAGACAGTGGGGACAAGCATGGTACCAGCACTCGAACTGGTCATGAGATTTCAAATGGTGGGGCAGTGACTGGAGTGCATGGAACACAGAGTCTGGGCCATGGTGGGTCCTTGATCTCCGCTCCATACTCTGATGATACTACCACTCTCTGCCACCCTGAGAGGGAAGAGTCACAACCACAGAAGACAGCTCCTAGGTCTTCCGGCACAGTTCCCATCCGAACCGAAGCCCATGGCCTCGGTTAGCCACAGCCGCATTTGGATCACGTGGACACTTGGTAAGTCGCAGAACCAGAGCCCTCTTGTTTTGCTGGGTGATCTCGCAGTGTCACATCATCATGTACTGTTTCTCCCACGGAACACATTGTACTGCCCATAGCCTTACCGAGGGTGCAGGTTGAGAGCACAGCCAAGATAAGTGATTTCTGTTTTGCTATAGGTCGATTGCTTCTGGAAAGGGAAGCTCAATGGGTACCTTACTTGCAACTCGCTGGCTGCTTCTCTGGTGCATCGTTGGGGACCTTCATTGTGTCTGTTGGGGGAATACATGCATTTGGATATGTTTTGAAGTCAAGAATCAATGACAGGTAGAAAACGTTATTTTTATGTGTCTAGATACTTAAAACAAGTCAGTGGATAATCTTTTGATTTGCTTTATTTGATACATGAACCTGAGGCACTGGGGGTTGACGGGGCCATGCTGTTTTAAAGCCCAATAGCCCTTGCTTGCTGTAGAGAAGTTTATCAGCTTCCCCACTGAGCTCTACTCTTAACCAGTCCTGGGAAAATGAAGTAACCATTACATTGGCTGTATGCTTACTGTCTTTGAAGCTGCTCTTAACAAAACGTGAACTACTTCTGACTGCCAGAAAGGCCAAGCCATGGCCCATAGAAGGGGGTGCACACTGTAGTTAGTAGTCACTGACTCCTGGGCCTCTTTCATGAGTCTCTGACCATCTGGGAATGGGCCTTCCCTTCTGTACGAGTTAATTTTCTCACTGCTGTAACCAGGTACCTGACAAAAGCAACTGAAGGGAGGAAGGGCTTTACTATGGCTCACAGCCTGAGGGTTGTGCAGTCCATCATGCTGGGCGAGGCACGATGGCAGGCAGATCCACGGCAGTGTACAGCTGGGATTCATCGCCTCCTTAATCTCAGCAGAATATGGACCAGAAATCAAACAGGAAGTGTGCTAGACTATAAACCTCAAGGCCTGCCCTCAATGGCCCATTCCCTTTGGCAAGGCTCTCTGGCATCCTAAGATTCCATAACCTCCCAAAATGGTGCCACCAGTTGGTGACCAGTCATTCAAACACATGAGCCTATGTGTGCATTTCACATTCAAAACGTTATACCTTCATCTCTCTTGTTGAGAAAAGGCTACGTGTTGGTCCTCAGAGCTGTCTTTTGGTGGGAGTCCTGTCTTTGTGTGACTGGGGTGTGGACAGAATTACAATCCCCAGGATGTATAAGGCAACAAAGCAGGGTAGAGGTAGCTTTGTGTCAGGCAAATCCCTTGCTCTAAAGAGTAGGAAATGGGTCCAGAGAGGTAGGGTGACTTTTGCAGACTTTCAAAGCTTTAAAGGACCACAAGTGCATTGGATGAGGTGTCCTTTCTGCAACCTCTGTTGAATGTAGGTAGATTGGTTTCTGACAGGAGAAACCTGGAAGGAAAATCCCGTCTTAGAACACTATGACCCAGAAACTGTGCTGCAGGCAGCCTCCTGTGAATTTGCTTTGCCTCACCCCCCTCTGCCTAGCTGGTGGCCACCATCATGCCAATGGTGCCCAGATGGAGTGCTTCCCTTATTGGACTAAGACCACTAAACGTGGTCTCAGACTCTGTTGACTGTCTCCCTCCTCTTTGTTTCTTCTCTCGTTCTCCCTTCTACTTTGAAACATAGATCAAGTATTGGGGAGATTTTAAATGGCAAGCTTTTCTTGAGTGTGTGTGGGGGGGGTGACATCTGTTGGGGAACTCTGAATATGGAGAACATTGTTCTAAAAAGGAGGTCATGTCTCTCCTAGGGGTTGGACAGGGGCTTCTACATAGTGGAGTTTCTACCAAGTACAAACAGCACTGGTTTCTGTCAATATAGGCTCCTCCTCAGCACAGCTTGCTGGGTGTTTATTTAGGCCCAACTATCTTTTGAGGCAGAAAATGAATGCCAATTAAAAAGAATATTGTTTTTTCAGATCACAGATGATCTTGGAAACATTGGATTCATGGCCTATGGTCCAGCACTTGGGAACAATTTGATCTTTGAAGAGATATTCAATAAAAAGCTCTGCAGATCTCAGCATCCTCTCTCATAATCGGTCTCAGGCACTAGAAGGCTCATGGTATAGAAACACCTTCAAAGCAAGACTGTGACTGATTTCACGGATTTTCTTAAGAGCTGATCTCAGCTTTGAATGCAGTGGGCATTTTTTCCCTTGACATTAGGGCAGATAAGGGGAGATGGAGTCTGTTTTCTGAGTCTTGAGGCTCTACTTCCAGATCCCAATTTGGCTGAGATTTGGCAATCTAAAAAAAAAAAAAAAGACTCCTTTTAGAAAACTGTCATATGTTAATAAATGCTTCTATTCACATGTAGAAGAATATATAAAATTTCTCAGAATGACAGGAAACTGGAAACAACCTGAAAGTTTACCAATAAGGGGTTGGTTATATAAAAGTATGGTTTATTTATACAATGAGCCATTTACAGGTTTTTTTTTTTTAAATCTCAATTGTACATATAAACAAGCCTGGAAAGAGGCTTGTTTAATGAGGAAAGCAAGTTTCATATGATTCCTGTATATCATATGACAACATTGTGCATATGTGTGTACTCACATCTTAATTTTCATGAGTAAAAAACAGGATGCACAGCAAAATGGCAGCAGTGACATGGAAGGGGAGAGGTGTGTGTACGCATGTATGTGTGTGTGTGTACATGAAGAGCGCAGAGGACAACCTCAGTTGTCAATCCTTAGGAGCTGTCCACCTCGGGTTTTGGGGGGTCCAGGAGGAGAGGTGGTGTGTCTCGATGGTCTTGAGCTTTCCAAGTAGGCTAGGTTGTCTGGGCAGCAAATCTGCCTGTCTCTGTATCTGAAGTGTTAGGATTACAATCACATACCACCACACTTAGCTTTTTTGTTTTTTGGGGGGTTTTTTTGGTCTTTTTGAGACAGGGTCTCCCTGTAGCTCTGGCTGACCTGGAACTTACTCTGTAGACCAGGCTGGCCTTGAACTCACAGATATCTGCCCACCTCTGCCTCCCAGGTGCTAGGATTAAAGGTATGCACCACCATGCCCAGCAATTTTTTTTTTTAAATATGAGTTTGGCAGAGCAAACTCAGGCTCTCATGCTTTCAAGGGAAGCACATTACTGAGTTATTTCTCCAGCCCTAGAGATGTTTTGAATGAAAATGGAACAAAGTTTAGAAGAAAGCAATAAAGGTGGCTAGATGGTCCACAAAGGAACTAGGTGGACTCATGCATGGATTTATATGGCCATGTGGGCTCACAGTGCTGTCAGGGTACCTGAAGTCAGTCCTGTAGCCACTGTGTATTGTGTCCAAGTGAAATTGGTGCAGAGTGCCACAGCACTTCTCAGAGGCACACAAACACTGTATCTTCAGAATGCATCAACTATACTAGGATGGAGACATATGTTTTTGGTACAGAGTCTCCCTGTCCATCTCGAGTGATAAGCCATTGATTATAGTTATATTTAACCTATAAGAACCAATTCATAAGACCGCAATAGTATCTGAGTCTAATAATAGTGTCTGATTGTACTAGAGTTTTTCATGTAAACTAGGACCTCTGGAAAGTATTACCACTACGGGGCCCAGCTTTTCATCCTTTGGTCCAGAAAACCTCACACATGCATGAGTCATAGTTGTTGGTGGGTTAGGAGTTCCTTGGAAAAAATATGCACTGAGTTACTACACCAGAGAGGCCGAGTGATGACCAGCTAGCCTGGAGAGGGCGCTGTTACTTGGGAGGGATTTCCTATAACAAGGTAAGTCGATATAAACAAAATGAGTGTATGGCTTCCAAGTAGAAAAAGCTAATTCTGTTGTGACAGCATTTTAGAACATCTTGATCCTTTAGGGCTCTGGTACTGTATTTGTCCTCTAAGGAAGTTTGGATTCCTATCTTAGACCATTGAGAAAAGTTAATATTCATCTGCGAGTCCTCTTTACCCTGATAGAAAGATAGGTAGAGTCCAAGACAACAGCTCCAGAGAAAGTAGACTGTTTTGCTTCTCGTCCACCTGTGCCCCTTTTCTAAGCCTAGGGAACAATCTGCGGAAGAGGGGGCATGGTAGATTGTAAGGGCTGTGATTGGGGTGAATGGTGAAAGTACAGCAATATAGACTGGATACTCATCTGATCTACTTGATTGAACATACAAGCCCCCCCCCCCAAGTTGGATGGTGGGACCCATGGACTGTGCGGGTTTGGGCACAACTGCTTGCAAATTGGTTTTACATGAAGGATGCTTGTACTCACAAATTATTACTGATTGTTAAAAAATGAAAAAAAAATAAGTAATAAAAAGAAAGGTAATAAGAGTACTAGATTTTTCTTTCTGGTATGTGCTTTGGTGTGGTATATGACATGTTCATGTAGATGTGTACATGTGGATATAAATGTTCAGGCAGGAGTGTGCACACATGTGTGGTGGTCATAGGTAGACATTGGGTGTCTGTCTCCATTGCTTTTCACTTCAGTTTTTGAGACAAGGGCTTTCATTGACCCTGCAGTCCGCTGACTTGGCAGGCTGGCCACACAGGAGCTCTGAGGACTCTCTGTCTCCACTCCCTCTCGCAACAGTGAGGTTACAGGCTCCTGCTGCTGCTCCTAGCTTTTATGTGGGGGCTGGGGACAGGTACTTTACCCAGTGAGCTATCTCCTCAGCCCCTAGAAGTTTCTTTGCTAGCGTTGGTAATTGAATCCAGGATCCAATGCATGTTAGACAAATGTCCTCCTCCTGAGCCATACCCCAACAGCCCAAGAGTAGTTGACATTTTAGGAACAGGAAGCACCAAAGATTACACTATTAGTGCAAAACTTATCACAAAATGCTTCCCAAAAATTGTTGCCAGATGAAATAACATGTCATATACGTTGCAAAACCATGGATCTAATCAGATGTCAACAGAGCAAGAAAGACTAGTAGGGGTTTAATGGCCAAAAAAAAAAAATTCTAATTGCTTTGCAGGCAGCGGTAACAGTTTTGAAAGTTGTTCTTTGGAATGGGTTTAAGAAACAGTCTTTGGTGAGGGAGAAAGGGAAGCTTTTGTGTAAGAGAAGGCGCTCAGGTGTGGGGTGGCCTAGAAGCTCAGCCAGGTAGCTGGCTGCTGCAGCCTCAGCTGGCCTCCATCCGACCCAGACGACACTCAGAACACTGCTGCATTAGCTGCCATGTGTGCTGATGAATAACAGTTGTGGCATGATTCTTGAGAAGGCATAGACTCACTGCAGGGTTCCGTGGCCATATGTGAGACATGGGCACCTGTGAAAGGGCAAAGAGGAGATCCCAGATGGGTCTTAGACCGTGAAATAAGGCAGATCTTGTACTTGCTTTCACCCCAGGCAGTGTGGTCTGCAGACTAATGATAGACTCTTATTTGGGGTCACTGTATTGCTGGTGGGGAGGCCAAAGGCACTTTTAGTTCTGGAATTCCAGCACAGGACAGGTGGGAACTTAAAGGCCTTCCTTGTCCCACCATGTGTGAAACTTGCCTCTGCCATTTCTTTGTAAGTCTAAACCCCGTGACAGGAACCCCATTTCCTCAGTGGCATATCACAGTGCTGGAGAACTTTTCCCATTACGCCCCCCCCCATGGGTCTCATTCCAGCCCTTGAAAGCCAGCTCCAAGTATCCACATAACTTAACGTCACTCCACAGGACTCTGGGTCCAGGTGTCAAGGCTCACACCTGCAATCCTAGTACTGAGGAGGCTGAGGCAGGAGGTTTTCTAGTTCCAGGTCAACCTGGATCACATAAGCAAAACCCTGTCTCCAAGGACTGAGGATGTGGCTCAGGGGGTATAGAGTGTGTGTTAGAGGCAGACCTTCTATAGTGTGGCAGTCCTTGTAGTTATAGAGGGTCTTTTTGTAGTCTTGAGACCTTTTGCAGTATTTTTTTAAATCTGCAACTGTATTTGTCTTTGACATGGCTGTCCATTAGAGGGTCTTTAAAAATTCCTGATGCTCAGCCAGGCATGGTGCCTTTAACCATAGTGCTTGGGAGGCAGAGGCAGGCAGATCTCTGTTTGAGGCCAGCCTGGTATACATAGGGAGTTCCAGACCAGCTGGGGCTACAGGGGGACCTTGTTTCAAAAAGACCAAAAAAAATTATTGATGCTCAAACCTGTTAAATACCAATTTCGGAGGGAGAAACTAAAGCACTGGTAGATTTTAAGCTTTTAGATGGATCCAGATGGAGGTAAGAAATCCACTGTCTTCTATGCCCAGAGTCATGCATGGAAGCAGGCATCTTTGATTTCAATCTTGATTGTACTCTGAGGGCAGTTGTCTGGGGTTTGTCTTTGTGTCTGTTTTGTTCTGTGTGGATAATTACCCAAAAGAGTAGTTGAAAGGACAACAGGAAAGTCTATTCAGGTTTACAGATTACAGCACAAGAAAAATGCCTATAAAGTTTAACTTACATTCTAAGACAAAGCCTAGCAAATGTTCACATATTTACACTTGTACCATTAGGTTGGCATTGTTCTAAGCACTTTACATGTACTATTCAACTGATTGCCTTATTCAAAGTCGAGTGCAAGGGGAAATGACATGTGCAAAATGTGTCCCCAGGATGTCTTGACGGTAGTACCCACCGAACTCAAGTCGTGGGGAATACCATACGCTTTACCATATCTTCTTGCATCCCATGAAACTCTCTCCAAAAGTCCTAGAAACATTCTGTTTAAAGCATCCGAGGTATTAAGTTGACAACTCAGTAGCCTATTGTGTCACTTTGTTTAGTCCAATAAGTATTATTGAGCTGGGTACACAAACGACACGCAGGGGCAGTGACAAAACTTATGCAAAAGAGGTGGAGAAAGACTGACTTCACAAGAATATGGGGGGAGGTGAGAAAAATAGTATGTGAAAGTGCTACTATGTGCTTTTTCTAGGCCCTTTTCCTACATCATGGATTTTCACACCCCTAGGAGGTGAGTGTTCAGGTAATTGTGTGTGTATCTGTGTTCATGTACTTGTGTGCACATGTGTGTGCAGGTACACAAGGAGGCCAGAGGTGGACACTGTCCTCATCAATTGCTCTCCACCTGATCCGCTGAGACATGGACTCTCACACTGGAGCTCACAGTGTGGCTGTGGTCCTGTGTCTCATTGGGATTACAGGTATGTAGTGCCATCTTGCTGGGATTACAGGCATGTAGTGCCATCTTGCTGGGATTACAGGCGTGTAGTGCCATCTCACTGGGATTACAGGCGTGTAGTGCCATCTCACTGGGATTACAGGCTTGTAGTGCCATCTCACTGGGATTACAGGCGTGTAGTGCCATCTCACTGGGATTACAGGCGTGTAGTGCCATCTCACTGGGATTACAGGCGTGTAGTGCCATCTCACTGGGATTACAGGCGTGTAGTGCCATCTCACTGGGATTACAGGCGTGTAGTGCCATCTCACTGGGATTACAGGCGTGTAGTGCCATCTCACTGGGATTACAGGCGTGTAGTGCCATCTCACTGGGATTACAGGCGTGTAGTGCCATCTCACTGGGATTACAGGCGTGTAGTGCCATCTCACTGGGATTACAGGCGTGTAGTGCCATCTCACTGGGATTACAGGCGTGTAGTGCCATCTCACTGGGATTACAGGCGTGTAGTGCCATCTCACTGGGATTACAGGCGTGTAGTGCCATCTCACTGGGATTACAGGCGTGTAGTGCCATCTCACTGGGATTACAGGCGTGTAGTGCCATCTCACTGGGATTACAGGCGTGTAGTGCCATCTCACTGGGATTACAGGCGTGTAGTGCCATCTCACTGGGATTACAGGCGTGTAGTGCCATCTCACTGGGATTACAGGCGTGTAGTGCCATCTCACTGGGATTACAGGCGTGTAGTGCCATCTCGCTGGGATTACAGGCGTGTAGTGCCATCTCGCTGGGATTACAGGTGTGTAGTGCCATGCTCAGTTTACATGGAGGCTGAGGTGGAACTCTGGTCCATCTTGCACAGCAAACATTTTACTGACAGAACCATCTCCCTAGCCCCCATATTCAAGTAATCCTGGCTGTTACAAATGACCCCCAATTCAGTTTTACAGCAAGAGGGATTTGGTTTTGTGAATTTGTAATTAGGTGGATGCAGGGCATGGACCACATCTCTGCTCCAAGAGGACTCAGTGGTGGGGCTGGAGCATCCAGTGTAGATTGGGCCACTCGTGCTTCCCTTTGGCCACTGTGGAACAGCCCTGGTGGCTTACATTTAACCCAGTGCCCCCAGGCAGGCTCTGGGTTGGAATACAAAGCTCTTGCCAGGAAAACACAGCTCTCCATCTCCACTCCCCATTGCAAGGGGGAGCTGTGTCAGTGCTTGGGGGGAAGCCAAGCACAGTGAAAGATTTCAACAGAGAAAGGAGGAGACACACCCACTGAGGTTCTCATAGCAACATAATCACGCACACGGCAGCAGCCTATTTCGGTGGGAGCCTGTTTCAGCTCCCCTCCTCCCCTGGTTAGTCACAGAATGGAAGCACAGGCAGAAGGAGTGTGGGGTGGGGGCAGTCAGTGTTGGGCTGAAAGTCGAGAGGCTGGGGAGCTGGTTTGAGATGCTTCCTCAGCAAGCCCAGGAACCAGAGACACACGTCCTCCTATCAGGCTCCCTGTCTGTGAGAGGACCGGCTGGCCCAATGTGTGTTGCAGATCTTGCTTTTCTGAATAGTACAAGTACTGAGATCCTTTGGAACAAGTGTCTTTGGAAGAAGATGCTTAGAGAAAACGGAGTACCAGAGGGCAAAAGTCACCCCTCAACAAACCAGTTCTCCCTCTACCACTTTCAGCAGGATGGCAGAATAGCAGGGAAGAATGACCAACCAGGTATTGCCAAGGACTCAGCTCACCTGTGCCCAACTTTGATCCAGGTTTGTGGTCTGAGGAGGTTAAGGTCGTTTTAATTTACTCTTCTCCCATGGCACACACATGTGGTGTAGTCTAGTTAACTCAAGCTTCTTACTGCATTTTCTTTAATCCTCATTCTTTATCTCCTTCCTCTCCCTCACCTCTGCCATCTCCTCTTCAGGATCTGGTCTGATGGGAGCATCCATCTCCCTGAACCTGGTTCTGGCTGTTTTCTCAATGGATCAGGGTTAGTTGAGGACAGTCACTCTTACACTTCCTCTCTATCAAAGGTGATGATCTGAATAAACAGGGCATTCAGATTGCATCTCTCCAAATAAGGACAGACAGAAGAGTGCAGGATGGTCTAGGCCCGTCTGTGAGGTTCCTGCCCTTGACCTGAGTTTCCAGAAAGAGTGAAGGTTTCAAGCTGTTTTAAGAGTCAGGCTGAGTTTTCTGTGGCAGGGGTGAGGAAGAGTGCGTCCCGCCCCCATTGTTCTATCTCCCAAAGCCCGACAGATGGCCCGTAAGAGAGAGAAAAAGCTCCCAAAGTGAAGACGGGAATGCATTGTATAAAAATTCGCACCCCCCCCCCCGCCGCCCAAACTCCCTTAAAAAAGGATCAAGAGAATCCTAATGGGTACGTGACATCCTCTCTCCCATAAAAGGGACTTCAAGATCTGGTGATGGTGGGGGAGGGGTGAGAAGGGGGGAGGAGAAACGTGTGGGCTGGGGGGGATAGGGGGGCTGCCAGGGAAGACTAGGGTAGGGGGAGCTAGACTGCAAACCCTCGACTCTCTCCTAAAGCTTTTCCAAGGCACCCTGGCAGTCACCTTCACCCCAGCCCCATCAGCCTGAACGGGCTTGAAGCCCCTTAGGCCTTGGACACGGAGGGTGGAGGAAAGGCTAGGTAACGACAGCCCACTTAGCCCTATAGTTGAAGGAGTTAAGGACCACCCCTCTGCATCCAGGCACCCACCCCTTCGCTTCCAAACCGTAACCAGCCTAGGAGCCATCCAGGGATCCGCAGGGGAGCAAGCGAGAGAATCGGGGGAGGGGCGAGGTAACCCGGCCCTCGTCTTGCCCCGAGCTTGCCCTCGGCGGCGAGAGGACTCGGACCGGGGCTGAGAAGCTCAGACAGCCGGCTTCCCAGAGCCCGGCGCGCGGCCCCGCAGAGTGCGCGCAGCCCTCGCCCCCCGCGCCAGGTGTGCGCCGCGCCCGGAGCCGAGCACCGCGCACGCGGCCCCCAGACCCTGCGATCCCGCACACTCGGGCGGGCCGGCGGCGCCGTGGGTCCCCGCCGCCCGCGCCCCGCGGCCGCCGGCTCCCTCGCACCTGCCGCCCCGCCCCCACTCACCCGCTCAGCCCCCGGGAGAGCCACGCAGGACGCGTGTTGCTTCGCCCAGCTACCGGCAGAAGTTAGGAGAGTTGGCGGCCGCCTCCGGCCCGCCGGACTTCGGAACCGCCGCCGCCCCCCGAAGCCTCGGGGCCGCCTCCCGCCCGCCCAGCCCGCCGCGCGGGGGAGAGGGGCGCGGAGGGGGTCGCCCGCGAGACCAGAACTTGCATCCGTGCAAAGGGATGCGAGGCAGATGAGGAGCGAGGAGGAGAAAAAGTGGAGACGCAGGGGAGAGTCCAGGCGGCGTGACTGCCACCCCGCCGAGGGGCTGGCGGCGGAATCTTCTGGTCTCCCTTTCTCTGGCTCTCTCTTTTAAAGCCACACGAGCCCTCTCTTTCTCTACGGTCTCGTATCCCCAAACCCTCGCTGGCTCTTATGGGCATGAAACACTCCTCCCGCTGCCTGCTCCTCCGGAGGAAGATGGCGGAGAACGCATCCGAGAGCACCGAGGTAAGGAGGCGACCGCCCGGGGCCCTCGGCGACCCCGCCGCCCACCCGGACCCCGCCGCCCACCCGGACCCCGCCGCGGGTCGCCAGCGCCACCGCCGCCGCGTTGCCAAACTTTCCCAGCTCCATCCCGCTTTGCCGCTGCCGGCCGAGAGTGTGTGTGTGTGTGTGCGTGTGTGTGTGTGTGTGTGTGTGCGTGTGCGCACGTGTGTGTGTGTGTATGTGTGCGTGTGTGTGCGCGTGTGTGCGCGCGCTGCTGGAGGGGACGGTGCAGGGCTCAGCTCCCCTCCCTCTTGAAAATGCAAAAGAGTCCCTGTCACCCCCATCGCCCTCCGGTGCCACCCGCCGATCCCTTCCTCCCCTTCCCCCAGGTCCCAGCCGCGGCGGCCGCGCTCCCCAGACCCTCCGCTCTGGGTTCTGCCGCTGCTGATCCTGGATCCTCGCTTTATGCAGAGCCGGGGTGGGGACGCCCGGGGCCAGGTCTGTTCCCCGCAGTGCCGCGACCGTCTCCCAACGCTGCCTGGGGCTTTACCCTTCAGGCTCCAGGAGGTCCCCAAGCTCCGAGTCACCGCAGCACCGCGCAGAGCTCCCGGCCTCAGAGGGCCGAGCCCTGGGTGGCGCTTAAGCACCCCGGAGAACTAGACCCTCCGGCCCACATCTGGTCAGGTCCGATCGGCGTCTGCAGTTCAGGGGCGCAGGAGGCGTCGGCGGGCGCCAAACCCTAGGAGGGCGCAAGGGCCTCGGCCGCCTTCAGCACCGGGGACAGCGCCCGCGCCTGCCGCAGCCGCGCCCGCACCCGCGGTGGGGGCTGCGCGCAGAGACTGCAGCGACCCGCGGGTCTGCGGCCACCTGTCCCGCAGCCGCTCTTAAGGAGGTCGCTGTGGCTCCGCAAATGCCACTCCAAGGTTGGCAGCCACGGGGCTGCCCGTTCTCTACACTCGAGTTAGCTGCAGGGAGAGAGACCCTGCTGGGGCTTCAGGTCCCAAGACTGTGTTCCTCAACCTAGCTCTGACCCCGCTGGCTCTGGGCACCTGTAGTCACGGAGGGAATCGGCGTGGGCAGCCCCCTTACCTTCGCGGAGGAACGGTGCGCCGAGGTGGGGGCGGAGTGGGGTGTGTGTGATCAACCCTTATTCGGTGGCAGGAAAAAGACACAGAGAGCAAACTCCGAGTCTCTATTAATAGCCGGTGTCTGGTGGGGCTGCCGTGCACTTCACATATGGTTACCCATATGCAGCGTGGGGCGGGGATGGGGGTGTGGCGCGAGGATTGTCCCTCTGTCTTGTGGGAATACGAAAGTGGTGTCGAGACCCTTCCTGACCTTTCCTGGAGGTCACAACTCATCCCAGACCCCATAGTGTAGGCAGCAGAGCTTAGAAAAATACGTTCCTGTGCCCTGAGCGACTGGGGGCGGCGTGCATCTGCCAACTGCCTATTCTGAAGCAAACGCTCCGTGGGGCTTGAAAGCTGCGGGACGTTGTGCATCTAAGCTCTGTCATCTTGAGTTAGGGCAGAGGCAGCCTGCGTGCCGTCCCCGGCCATCGTCTCCCACATCCTCCGCCTGAAACCTCAGAACCGTGTGTAACCTCAGACTCGCAGCCTTGCAGAAGAGCCCGCCTCGCTATTCCCCTCCCCCTCCGCCCTTTGATCGCCCACCCACGGAAGAGGTTTCTAAAAATAGCTTGGAGTCTCGAGGCCGCGCTCCACTAAAGTGTTGGGCCAGCCAGCACGCAGCGGTCTCCGCAGCCAGGTGGCCGTGGCACTCCCTCCCCGGTTCCCTAATGCACCCCATCCCTGGTTCATCTTTAAAAAAAAAGTTTTCGCGGGTTCCTATCCCCTATCTCGCGGCGTTGCGCGCGGGGGTTTGGGGCAGACGGTTGCCACTGTCTGCAGTGAGCAGTGGCGGCTCCTCCACCTCGGCGAGGGTTAAAGGCGTCCGGAGCAGGCAGAGCGACGCGCGCGAGGCTATTTTTACTTGCTTCCCCCGCCGCTCTGCGCTCCCCCCGCCCCAGCAGTCGCACATGCCAGCTCTGCTGAAGGCATCAATGAAAACAGCAGTAGAAGGGGGAGAGAGAGGGAGAGAGAGAGAGAGAGAGAGAGAGAGAGAGAGAGAGAGAGAGAGAGAGAGAGAGAGAGAACACCAAGATGTAGGAAGGCCCCAGTTGGGGCTTGGTGGAGGGGACGGAATGCAGACTTGGTCAAAGGAGCCCCGAGACATCCAGGCAACGTGACTGTGACTATTTCTTGGTTTGCCTCCAGGAACGGGCTGTTTTTGGAAAAATCCAGGAGCAAAGCAGTACTTCCCAAAGTGGGGTGTTGTGGAGGGTGCGTCGCCTGCACGCCTGGGCATGGCAAGAGGGCCTTATGGCTAGGTGGGCGTGGTTTTTGTTCAGTCTCTATCAGACACCCACTCTGTACAAGGAAAAAGTAGGTTCCTAAGACCCCCCAAACACCCGGCCCTTGACCCCCAAGGAACTCACTGGTGGGCCCCAGCATCCTGGTGGACAATAGCACCCTGTTGCGCCCCTTCGTACCTCTTTCTGGTGATCTTATGGTCTTTCTCGGATTCTGTTCATACTGATGGTGCGAGATGAAAAAAGGCTGGTTTTATTTCTCATCATTTTATTTGAGGCCCCTGAGCCTTGAGGGCAGCCAGTGTCTACAGCCAGCTGGTGGGCAGTCGGTCTTGGAACACAGGCTTTTGATTCATTGTTCCTCACCCTACCCTTGCTATTTCCAGCAAGATGCCATGTGTGAATGGGAGAGGATGGGGAGTGGGAGGGGAGGAATACTTTGGAAGGGAGAGATGCGGACGGGAGGGGAGGCGGGAAGGATGGCAAGATGGAGGAGTTCCTTCATAAAGTAAAGGCAAGGAAAGAGACAGCAGTTATCTAGCAGGCCAGGTAGGACTGCAATTGGTGCTGTGACCTCAACCTCCCCCACAGAGGAAAGTGAGAAGCTAGGCCAGCATAAGGCTTTGTGGCTATAGTTGGTTCTGGGCAAGCCAGGTGAACTTTAATCACTTTGACTTTGGTTTCCAGACCCAATAATCTGAGCTGAGTCTTCCTCCTTTTCTGTGTTCTCTGGCTCTCACACCACCACCCCTCTTCCTCCTCCTCCTCCTCCTCCTCCTCCTCTTCTTCCTCCTCCTCCTCCTCTTCTTCCTCCTCCCCCTTCCTCCTCTTCCTCCTCTTCCTCCTCTTCTTCCTCCTCTTCCTCCTCTTCTTCCTCCTCCTTTTTCTCCTCCTCTTCCTCCTCCTCTTCCTCCTCCTCTTCTTCCTCCTCTTCCTCCTCCTCTTTCTCCTCCTCTTCCTCCTCCTCTTCTTCTTCCTCTTCCTCCTCCTCTTCCTCCTTCTCTTCTTCCTCCTCTTCCTCCTCCTCTTCTTCCTCTTCCTCCTCCTCTTCTTCCTCCTCTTCCTCCTCCTCTTTCTCCTCCTCTTCCTCCTCCTCTTCTTCTTCCTCTTCCTCCTCCTCTTCCTCCTTCTCTTCTTCCTCCTCTTCCTCCTCCTCTTCTTCCTCTTCCTCCTCCTCTTCTTCCTCCTCTTCCTCCTCCTCCTCCTCCTCTTCCTCCTCCTCCTCCTTCCTCCTCTTCCTCCTCTTCCTCCTGCTCTTCCTCCTCCTCTTCCTCCTCTTCCTCCTCCTCTTCCTCCTCCTCTTCCTCCTCCTCTTCCTCCTCCTCTTCCTCCTCCTCTTCCTCCTCCTCCTCCTCCTCCTCCTCCTCCTCCTCCTCCTCCTCCTCCTCCTCCTCCTCCTCCTCCTCCTCCTCCTCCTCCTCCTCCTCCTCCTCCTGCCCCCTCTCCTCTCCTCAGTTAAGGGCTTTGTCCCCAGAATCAGCCTTTTATCTCCTGGGGCAATTTTTTTCTTGTGAAAGTCTCGTGTATCCCAGGCTGGCCTTACACGCTTTCTTGAGGATGAACTTGAACTGCTTATCTTCCTACCACACCTTCCTGAGTGCTGGGTCCCTGTGGACCCAGGGCCACTACAGCACACCACACTGGGTTTTATGCAGCGTTGGGAATCAAACAAACCCTGGGCTTCGTTCATCTAGGTAAGCTCTGCTAACTGAGCTGTTTCTCCGGTGTGGCCGTGGGGCTTCTGAGACATCTGCAGAGCTTTCGTTCCCACTCTTCCTCCTAGCCTGCTCTCAGCACCCCAGGCAGCCTTTCACAGTCTGTGTTAGGACCCTGGCCCCGGCAGTTGGCCACTCCACCCCAGCTACACTCTGTCTTTTGGCTGTTTTTGAAAGCACATGTGGTAGGACGACTCTTTCAAAATGTACGCTGCTACCCTGCTTCCTACAAGATGCTGGATAGAGCCCAGTTTCTTGAGCAGAGTGGACAAGGTCCTTTAATACCTGCCCAGGTAAGCCCCCAAGAAGACCACCGACTCCTTGAGCATGAGTGCTTTCGTGTGCATTCTTCCCTCCATCTCTGCCTCTCTTTCACCTTCTCTCTGAGATTTTCCTCAACTGGCAAGAACCAAATCAAATGGTGCTTCCTCTGGGCCACCTTCCTGGACCTGCCCCGCCCTCCCCCTGGGAGGCAGGGAGGGAGAAGCCCTCTGTTGCTCCTTCTTAGGTGTTCCTACCTCCTGCCTCATTTTTTTTCCTATTGCAAGATAAGTGGTCTTATTTCTATGTTGATTTTTCCAGTTTGGTGGGCAGGTTTTGGGGTGTGTATGTATTGCTTTCAGTACAATATTTACCAAAAAGTAAACAATGTGTGGATTGGTTTGTGTGATTATGAACAAAATTTTTGAACCTTCTGACTTTCTAAAAATTGGAGTTTCTATCTCTTATTCTTCTGCTGGACTTGAGTTAATGTAGTCCTTTAAAAAATTCACAACGGAGGGCTGAAGAGATGGCCCAGTGGTTAAGAGCACCGACTGCTCCTGCAGAGGACCCGGGTTCAATCCCCAGCACCCACATGGTGGCTGAGAACCACCTGAAACTCCAATTCCAGGAGAACTCCAGTTCCAGGGGAATCCGACACCCTCTTCTGACCTCCGCGGCATCGCATTGCACGACATGGGTGCACAGACCTGCATGCAGACAGTACATTCATACACATAGAGAAAAAGTAAAAATTAAAAAATTAAAAAATAAATAAAATTCACAATGGAAAGCCGGGTGTGGTGGTGCACACCTTTAATCCCAGCACTTGGGAGGCAGAGGGCAGGTGGATCTCTGTGAGTTCAAGGCCAGCCTGGTCTACAGAGTGAGCTCCAGGCCAGCTGGGACTAAGACCCTGTCTCAAAAAGGCAAAAAAAAAAAACAAAAAACAACACCTCACAATGGATAAAGATTTGGGGAAGAGGTGTTGCAGCTTCTCAAAGCATGGGTACATAGTGTTTGGTAACTACTGCCTGTTGTTGTTGGGTTCTTGCCTGAATTGTGGATAAGCATATTAATCACATGATCCAGGGGTTAAGTGAGCCTGTCTCCCTGCCCTGCTTGCTGATGCATTATGGTTGGTGGTGGTCCCCCTGATGGGGGCTCCAACACTTCCAAGGAAGGCCCCAGGGCTAAAAAAAAGCTTTTAGCAGTAACCATCTTGAAGACTGCTTCTTGCTGGCAGAGGGAGAGAGAATTAGCACAGGCTGAGGAAAAACTAGAGTTGATGATAGCTCGGGTACTCATGAGCAATGAGTACTGTCTGTGTTGCAGGGTAAGTGAGCTGACTTCTGGAGTGGCGGGTGTCTTGGCAGGTTTGGCAAATGGCCATTAGCTTCAGGCTTCATTTTCAGCGGAAGTGTGTAGCTCTGTTACACCAAGGTCAGAGACTGGAGAGGCAGGGAGGGAGGAGGCAGCCCTGAGTCTCTGAGGATGGTCTGCGTCCATGTCTCTCGTTGAAGAATGCAGGCCCTAAGTACCTGCTCAGGCCCTAGAGCAGGTTGCTGGTAATTTTTTTTTCCTTTAAAGATTTTACTTAAATTTATGTATATGAGCATTTTGCCTGCACATGTCAACATACCACGCATGTACCCGTGCCTGTGGAGGCCAGAAGAGGGCATTAGATGCCCTGGAACTGGAGTTACAACTGTTAACCACCATGTGGGTGCTGGGAATCGAACCCAAGTCCTCTGGAAGAACAGTAAATGCTCTGAACCACTGAGCCATAGCTCCAGGCCCAGATTGTTGGGTTTTAATTCCGACTCTCTCAACACCTTAGATGTGTTGCTATGTTGAACCCACTCTCTCATGAGACTGTCTCAGTGATCAAATGCAGTGCCTTGGGATGGGGTATTGGCTTGTTCCTGGTGAGCACTTGCTGTTTCACTGCTATCCTGCAGTTTTTTTAATAATCTTGCCAAGAAAAGTACAAACAGGTGGGGGGGGCACGCACCCCTTCCTTGCTTTTCCTGTTGAAACGGTCATTAAACCACAATCCACATCCATTTTTCCTTCCTCGGCAAACACTAATTTCAGCCCTGAAGTGAGTTTGGGAGAATTAAGGAGATACCCACATTTTTTTTTTTCTGGCAAATTTAGCTTTGTAGAGAGTCCTAAATTGGCTTTTGGCTGTCAGAGAGGGTGAAACACAACACTCCTGTCTCCAGTTAGGGAGTGAGCTTCATTTCCTCAACTTAGCTAAGTGCAATGTGAAGTGATTCTCACATACCAGAGTGGAACGTGCAGAAATCTGTAAAAACACTACTTACACCTTGGACTGCACTGTGCCAGCAGGAAAGAAATGGGCAAGACGACAATATGTGAGCTGCGGAGGTAACTGCAAGAAGCCATTGTCTGTGAGACACACAAGCAGGTTGCATCCTCACCAATGGACTCAGTCAAGAGATGCATGGGGACCTCCAGAAGTCACCCTGCCCTTGCTGTCCTTGCTGTCCTTGCTGTCCCCTCCGAGTGCTCTTACCCAAGATGCCTGCTTGTCCTCCTAAACAGCCTCTTCTCAAAAGGCTCAGGAGAAAATGGTTCCCCTCCCCAATTTAGGGGCATCTTAGTAGTCAAGTTCTTCCCAGAGTCTAAACACATTCTCTTGTATTTTGAACTCTAGTTACCTTTTAAATTTTACCCTAAAAGGAGATAAAAACTGAGTGCTGCCAGGCGTAGTGGTGCACGCCTTTAATCCTAGCACTTGGGAGGCAGAGGCAGGCGGATCTTTGTGAGTTCAAGGCCAGCCTGGTCTACAGAGTGAGTTCCAGGACACCTGGGGCTACAGGAAGACCCTGTCTTGAAAAGACCAAAAAAACCAAAAATACCCCAAAACCTGAGTGCTTAGGTTTCTATCTGGGGTGGCTAGACTGTCTTACCCCTTTACTAGCTTGTGTTTGAATGATCTCTCTTTTTGCTGGTCTAGGATCAGCTGTCCCACAGGAACTGTATAAGGGAGGGATTTAACAAGACTTACCTCTCCCGTATCAGCCATCCCATAGGCTACTTCATATATCAAATGTCTTTTCATATCTCAGTTGTTATTACAATTCCCTCAAGCATCCAATTTTCCCCAGATTTTTAGTGGGTGACCTATAAGCAAAGACAGATCTCTTTTGAATGTGTTATTGATAAACGCAAATAGCTTAATCTGCATATTTTTATAATGTCAGAATATTAGAGCTAAAGGAAATTCAGACCTAGAAAAAAAAGGCAAATGTTTGTCCCACTCACAGAACCCAGGTTAAGCCTTCCTCTACCCTTAAAACAGTGATACTTCTGGTTCCTTTAAGAAGAGCACCCAGGCTGGAAAGATGGCTCACATTTAAAGAGCATTGGCTGTTCTTGCAGAGGGCCTGGGTCCAGTTCCCAGCACCAACATGGCTGCTAACAACCATCCTTAATTTCAATTCCAGGGGATCCCTGTGTCTTCTTCTGGCCTCTGCAGGCACTGTATGCACATGAAACATGCAGGTAAAAATAAAAAGGAAATAAATACCTTTCAGGGGCTGGAAAGATGGCATCGCAGTTAAGAGCACTGCCTGCTCACACAGAAGACCTAGGTTTTGTTCCCAGCACCCTAATGGCAGCTAACACCATCCTTAACTCCAGTTCCAGGGGATCCAACACCCTTTTCTGACTTCTGAGGCCACTATACAACATGGGCGCCCTTATATTACATGTAGGCAATGCACTCATACACATAAAAATAATAAATTAAAAGAAGAGTATCAGATTTCTGGCATTAAATTTTTGTGCAGAGTTTCCAGTACAGCTTGGCCTGTACCATCTAAAGCTTATGTTTTTCCACACAGACCTTTGGAATTAGGCAATGAGAGCTCTGCCCTCTCCATACGACCCTTAGATGCTCATGGTATGGATTCTATATTAAGAAGTTGAGGCACAGGCCGGGCGTGGTGGTGCACACCTTTAATCCTAGCACTTGGGAGGCAGAGGCAGGCGGATCTTTGTGAGTTCAAGGCCAGCCTGGTCTACAGAGTGAGTTCCAGTACAGCTGGGGCTACAAGGAGACCTTGTCTCGAAACGACCTCCCCCCAAAAAAGAAGTCGAGGCACAAAGGGGGTTAGGGAGAAGGTTTAGCGCTTAAGAGCACCAGCTGTTCTTACAGAGGACCTGGGTTCGATTTCCAGCACCCACATGACAGCTAACAACCATCTGTAATGACTCCAGTTCCAGGGGAACCCAACGCCCTCTTCTGACTGCAGCCATTACCCAATGTGGGTGCACTTACACACATTCAGGCAATACATTCATATACATAAAATAAAAATATAAAAATATTTTAAAAAGTTGAGGCACAGAAAATCAGTGTGGCTTGAAGATCCCCAAACCAGTATGAGATGGAACCAGAACCCTAACGTTGACTTCCTAGCTACTGAGACCTATGCTTTGTCCAGCCCACTAAGCCAGCAGGGCAAAAAGCCGGAAGGACCAAAGCTGGCACTGAAATATGAAGACAAAGGAGGCAAAATCAGTAAGAGAAAGATGGAGCTGGGGCTTGGGAGCCATGCAGGCAGACCTCGGCCTGCTTCACTTTTTCTAGACCATCTCCTGTTGTCCCCAGCACTTTGTCCTGCTCTCACCCCTGCAGGACTCACCAGTGCCCTGTGGCTGACCAGTACCCGTCATAACTTGTGGCAGGGATGACTATCCCTCCTCTCCCTGTGCATCTCAGACATTCCTATGCCTGGAGTCCAATAAAGTGCACCGCTTTGGATGTTAGACCCAAGGCCATCAACATTATTCCCGGACTCCAAGCCACTATTTGATGGAGCTGAAGCGATTGCTAAAGTCTGATTTTTAAAAGAACATTAATTAAAAAAATAAAAGAACATTAAAAATACTGTTTTTGAGACAGTCTCCAGGTAGCCTCCAACAGCTTGGAACTCACTGTGTAGACTAGGCTTGCCTCTATCTCACAGGGATCCACCTGCCTCTTCTGGGATTAAAGATGTGTCTGTTACCACTCCTGATCTTAAATTTAAATTTTTTTTAAAAAAGTTTATGTGTAGGAGTGTTTTGCCTGCATGTATGTAAGTGCACCAAATACATGAAATGCCTGCAGAGGCCAGAAGAGGGTGTTGGACCTCTGGTACTGGAGTTACCAATGGTTGTTAGCTGCCACGTGGGTCCTGGCAATGAATTTAGGTCCTCTTCAAGAGCAGCCAGTGCTCTTAACCACTGAGCCATTTCTCCAGCTCTCTAACGTCTGATTTTTAAAAGAAACTTACTATCAGTTCATACCTGTTTTGATTTCTCCTAAGGTTGTTGTAGCAGAGTACCACAAACCGGGTGCCTTAAAACAGCAGAAATTTGTTCTTTCACAGCTCTGGAAGGCTGAAGTCTGAAATCTGCCTGTCAGTAGAGTTGGTTCCTTCTGGGGGCTCTGATGAGCAACTGCTCTTCATCTCTCTCTTAGCTTCTTGTGGCTGCCAACTGTGCTGGGCTTTCTTTGGTTTGTAGAAGTTTCATTCCAATCTCTGCCTCCATGTTCACAGGGTGTTCTGCCATGGTGTGTGTACACATGTGAGTGTGTGTGTGTGTGTTTCTCACAAGGACATCAACTACATTGGATTAGTGCTCCTCCCAACCCAGTTGGAATTCATGACTTCATTTTAGCACTGGCAAAGACCATATTTAAAAATGAGGCCACTTTCAGGAATATAAAGCATCTTTTGATGAGGATACAATTCAACTCATACTATTATTCAGTATAGCGCCCACAACATAGTAAGTCTGAGTGCAGAATCCAGCTCGGGAATGACTGGATGGTTAGTGGGTCCGTGTAGTGATTCATCTCCCCTCCCCGACTGTCCCATTGACCTCTTTCCATTCACACAGCTGTCTACTACATATGTGGCTTAAAAAAACACATGGATCCAAGTGTGGTGGCACACGCCTTTAATTCTAGCACAAGGGATGCAGAGGCAGGCAGGAGGATTTCTGTGAGACGAAGGTCAGCCTGGTCTACATAGTGAGTTCCAGGTCAGCTGAAGCCACAGGGAAACCCTGTCTCAAAACAAACAAACACACAAACAAAGAAACAAACACATAAACAAACAAAGAAACAAACACACAAACAAACAGACAAACAGAATCATGACTTTTTCCTTGAGCAGTAACAATCACTATCATGAAAGCTATCATATTTAATGTTCATAGTTTCATTTCTATTGAGTACAATAAATGCTGTGTAGGCATTGTATTATTTAACTTATACAATGATAATACAAAGCAATTCTTACTAATTGCATTTTGCAGTTGAGGAACTCGCCACTTGCAGTGGTTAATTATCTTGACCAGGATTGTACAGTTCGTAGGAAGCTGGCCTGGAATGCTCTCAGAGTTGGAATATGTTCCACTGTTTACACGAGCCCTCCTTTTTTACAGCATGTGTGTGCGTGTAGAGGCCAGAGGTTTACATCACATGACTTCTTCTATTCCTTTCCACCTTATTTTTGGAAACAAGGTCTTTCCCTAAACCTGGAGCATGCCAATTCTGCAAGACCAGCTGGCCGGCAAGCCTGGGGAATCACCCTGCCTGTACTTCTCCACTGTTTACCTGGGTTGTTGGGGAAGATGCTCCTAGCTTCAAGCTTGTCTTCCCCCCCCCCCCAGAGATTCTCCAAGCACCAGATAAATCTCCAGGGAGGGGAAAGGGCTCATGTCTGATTGCCATATGTGGACCTGTGATTGGCTCCTGTGAATTAGATCCCCTTATACTTCCGGGGATTTGCTTTGAAGTTACCAGAAGAGTTATTTTAGTGGCGTAGTTTATGAGCTTAACAGTTGTATTCTGGAAGGGCTACTCTGGATAGCAGGAGGACAACCGGTCCCTTGGCACTTTCTAAACGTTGAAACATGAACGCCAATTTCTTGGCATTGAGTAGTAGTTGAATACAGGCTTTGGACCCTTCCTCCTGAGGTCAGACCTTCATTTTCTGAAAGCTCTCACAGGTTACTCTGTTTTATCTGTGCCTGGCCTTCATCATCTCTGACAGGGCAATAACAGTTCATCTCATAGGACCATTGTGAGTATTCAGTGATTCATTTCATGTCAAGCCCAGGCTACTGTGTTTGGCACATGGTAACTGCTCAGGAAAGATGAGCTGTCATTCATCACCTGGGCTCATCTGCGGGAGCCCCAAAGGGAGGGCAGATGAATAAAGAGCCTTTGGTAGTGACAGAGTCAGTGCTGGCAGAGGCAGGGCCTGGGCAGCTGAGAGAAGGCTCTCTGTATCAGGTAGTTCATAGACAGCTGGGAACAGGGCCCTATGCCACTACTACCTGGGGGTCCCCTGGAACTCACCGGGAGAAGAGCTCTGCCCAGGGGTAAGCTAGTTCCCATGAAAGCAGCCTTGTCACAGAGGAACTAGCATTATCTGTGACCTGCAGACTGGCCTACTGCACCCTGAAATCCTATTCAGCTCTGGTGAGGGGCTGTGACACAACCCTCAGGTATCTGATAACATCTACAGACTATAGCGAAGCTTCAGCGTCTCCCTGCAAGTGTGAGGGAAGTCAGTGGAGGGGGACATGACCCTGCCAGATGGCAGATGGCCAGAGGACATGCAATGACTCAGGTATCGCTGCGCCCCTCCCAGCCAGTCCTGAAAAGAAGGAAGGCCTATGTGTTCATTACCCACTGTCTCCCTTTTATTTCTACAGAGAGAAACTGAGGCACGAGGGAAAGAGAGAGGAGAGGGATGCGCAGCCTCGCAAGACAAATAATTGGATGGTTAATGAACAGTTAATCTCCCTTTCCTCTTAGTCATAAATCTTTTATAGTAGTTTCTCTCTCTCTCTCCTCTCTCTCTCTTTCTTTCTCTCTCTCTCTGTAAGTCTGTGTGTGTGTGTGTGTCTTGACCCCAGAGTTGGTCTAGTTCAGTAGGACCAAACTGTGCTAATGACACTAGACAGGAAGTAGCAATTAGCAAATTTATCAATGAGGGCCCCATTTGTGGCTGTATTGTGAAAGATAATTTGCTAGCTGAAGCAAAGTGGTAGCCTTTCAAGACAGGGCCTCCCAGAAAATGAAAGACCGACATTCCCACAGATGCCCTTAGATTCAAGGACTTCATTCCTCGCTGACAAGCAGTTGTGACAGCAATTCTCTGAGGAGGCTCAATCAGAGAATTCCACAAATGATTATAGCCCACCAGAAGAGCAGATAGGACCCTAATTAAAGAATGCACACTATTAACATGCCTTCGTTCAACTTTACCTACAGATCTACATTTGTACTAAGGACTATTTGATGAGTGAATAAAGTAAACTCATAACACACCACACACGCACACACACGTACACTAACTTCTTTTTGTTAGACCGTCTTTCTACCTCCCTTTCCGCACATTATAGCTGGGGGTCCCTCGTGGTGTAGGGAAGAGTTTTGGATCAGATTTGAGTGTGATCTTGTTTTCATTCCTGTGGGATTACAAAGCACATCTTACAGGGTAGCCAGGAGGGGAGGATTAAATTCAATAATGAGTTAAGACACAAAGAAGCTTGACAAATGTTTTCTCTTCTTTCTTCCTTTTGGAACTTTTTATTTGCCAAGCTTTTGTTTTGCTGTTATTGGGATAATTTAAGTTCAGATTGGGAACAGTCACTTCTAATGTTCTGGGAGAGTCGATATGAGTGGGAGAATCCAGGCGTGGTGGGAGGGGGCTGTTACAGACATGAGGATGCTGGCAAGGGCACATGTCTGAGGAGATAGATACATTGGGCAGAAGAGCATGTTCTTATCCCTATGTATGGTATATACATATGTGTCTTATAGTTCAGTACATGGGGTACATAGTGTGGTGTACATCATATGTGTGTTGCAGTTCATTACATGGGGTACATAGTAGGGTGTACATCATATGTGTCTTGCAGTTCATCACATGGATGCATAGTATGGTGTACATCATATGTGTCTTGCAGTTCATTACATGGATGCATAGTATGGTGTACATCATATGTGTCTTGCAGTTCAGTACATGGGGTGTATAGTATGGTGTACATCATATGTGTCTTGCAGTTTATTACAAGGGGTGCATAGTAGGGTGTACAACATGTGTCTTGCAGTTCATTACATGGATAGTGTGGTGTACATCATATGTGCCTTGCAGTTCAGTACATGGGGTGCATAGTATGGTGTACATCATATGTGCCTTGCAGTTCATTACATGGGGTGCATAGTATGGTATACATCATATAAGTCTTGCAGTACATTACATGGATGCATAGTGTGGTGTACATCATATGTGTCTTGCAGTTCATTATGTGGATGCATAGTGTGGTGTACATCATATGTGTCTTGCAGTTCATTATGTGGATGCATAGTGTGGTGTACATCATATGTGTCTTTCAGTTCATTACATGGGGTGCATAGTATGGTGTACATCATATGTGTCTTGCAGTTCATTGCATGGGGTGCATAGTAGGGTGTACATCATATGTGTCTTGCGGTTCATTACATGGATAGTGTGGTGTACATCATATGTGTCTTGTGGTTCATTACATGGATGCATAGTATGGTGTACATCATATGTGTCTTGCAGTTCATTACATGGATGCATAGTATGGCGTACATCACATGTGTCTTGCGGTTCATTACGTGGGGTCCCTAGGGACAGGTGTAATTGCTGGCCTGCAGCTTCTGAGGTAGGCACAACTTGCTGTCTCAGCATGGGGATGCCCGTTACATATAGGACCCATACTAAGGTGAGCTATTGTGTTAGCTGCTTTTCTGGTTTCTGTGACACAAATCTCTGTCAAAAGCATCTTAAAGAGGGAAGAGTTTATTCTGGCTCCCAGTTTGATGAAACAGTCTATCTTGGTAGAGATGTAGGTAGAGGAACATGGCTGAGACAGTTGATGCCACTGTGCAGTCCAGAAGCAGGAAAGACGAATGCCGGAGCTCTGGTTCCACCTCTACTCATTCCGGGTCCCCAGCCCATGGGATGGTGCCACCCACATTAAGCCAATCTAGGAAGTCTCTTATAGACGCTCCCTGAGGTTCATCTAGGTGATTCTAGAACCCGTCAAGGTGATAACCAAGGTTCAGGGTCACCGCTAGCTGCAGGAAGCTTTCTGGAGAGAGATCCGAGTGTGGAGATCAGCAAGGCTTTGCAGCCCTGACTTTGTCCCACTTGTTAGGTGACCAGGGTACGATGGTTCCCTTGGGGCTGGCACCTGAGCTGCCTTCTTCTACTCGACACACTCTCTGCCTGCAATGTCACCTGCACCCATGGCTTCCACTGTGGTTTGTGTGCAGAGCTTCAGGCTAGGAATGATTAGCTCTGTCAGAACAGTGGTATTGGGAGATGGCTCTTTAAGAGGTGATCCTGAGGAGTGAGTGTGGCTAAAGCACATGATATCCTTGAGAGAAATTATCTTTATGAAACCTGTCAGTATGCAACAGTAAGGGAAGCAAAGAAGTGGCTCTGAGGGGGGCTTCTGGAGACCAGTGGGTGGGACTTCCCTGCAATGTGCTGGGACTGCTGTCTCGGTGCATTTCCTTATTGGAGATGCTTTGTTTCTACGTGTACTCCAGCCTTAATATCTGTCTGTCCTGCCAAGCCAGTGGGGCAGCTCAATCGTGACCTTTGCACTTTGAAAACGTGGAGTCTGTGAGCCTCTTTTCCTCACAACTAGCCTGTCTCAGGTGTTTCATTATAGTATTGTGATGCTACTTTAGATTTTTTTTCAAAGCCAATTTTTATTGAAGCTTTGTGCATTTCATACAAAATTTCCAATCAAATCTAGATCCATTCCCCATTCCTTGCCCTCCCCACCCCATCAGAGTCAGAGCTCATGCATTCTGCCAAACATGTTTTTCATCTTTTTCTCAGTCTCTTTTAAAATTTTCAATGCAGAAGTTTACTGTTTCAAGTAGAAGTTCACTGTTTCAGTCAGTTCTTTGACCCAGTCTTTTTGTTGTTGTTGTTGTTCCTTCCAATTTGTATCACTCCAGAACATGCATATATGCATGCCACATATATCTTTTAGCATCTTCAGCTTATGATTTATTTATTTTTAATTAGGCTAAAAGATGTCATGTTTGAAGACTCCTCCTTGGCAAGCCCAAACCACCATCAGTCCTGCCCTTCTGTTCTACACTGGGTTTTTCCCTTCCCATGGTCACCAAATGAGGGCCAGTAAGCACCACATCCTGTCTTGATTTTCCTGTACTGGTCTCCATGATACAACCTGGGTAGTCCAACAATGGCAGTCTATACTCTGATGAGGCTGAAACCCCAGTAGTAGCTCAGTCCACAAGTTGGATGTCTCAGCAGTCCCCATCTGGCACTGAAGTTTTCGAGGAGTCTTGGAGAGACATGAGTCTTCAGTCCATATTGGAAGGTTGAAAAGCTGTGTCTTCTCATGTCTTTCAAGGATGGCAAAAGAAGTGGCAGCCACTGGGTAGATGCACTTGCCAGTAAGAATTAAAGACAAGCAAAACAACTAGGCTCTTTTTTTTTTTTTTTTACTTTTTGTCTTTTTACTAAGATCTCAAGTTTTATACCTAAAGAACAATTTCTCAGGCCTTATTTTTGGTTATACTTTCCTTTTGGATGCTTAAGGCCACACTGTTAGCCCAGATTGACCAAGGTTCAATCACCAGTTCCATCCACTCGAGGACAAAGTCAGGTCTTGCTAGACCAGGCTTCCCTTTTTGAAGCATGAGCAGACTTTCCTCTTTATAGACTGGACACTGGCTGAACTCCCATTAGTGGATTTCCAAGACCACCCTGCACAGGAAGACTGGTGACCCACATTTGCTCGCAGGACATTTCAAGAGATGCCCCCATGCATAGTCCCCTGGGACTTAGTTGACCTCTGAGGGCAAGGACCAAAGTTATCCCTTAAGTCCCTTGGACAAATTGATATGGGCATTAAGTATGGTCATTAAGCATCCAGAAAGGCTGTTACACCAGCCTGATACTTTTAACTACTGTATAATATTTTAGAAAAGGCTTGGACAAAAGCTTAAGCAGCCTTGTATAAGAAATACTAAGAAGCACTCCCATAAGATAAATACTGTGGTTAGATACAATGTCATGACAAACTAGTTTTTTTCCCTCATTCTTTTGATTTTGTGCATATGTACCCTCCACCCAAATACCAAAACTGCCTAAGACTGAAAATAAATGGTAGCTTAATGCTAGAACCTGTTAAGGGATTCACAGTATAAGAGCACCGTTGTTTTCAGATCATGAGGAATATAACATTAACGTTGCTTAACTGCTACTTTAGTCTTATTCCTAGCTTCTCCATTTGTGCTGTTCGACTCTCACCTCTGAGACTGCCTCTCATCTGATTGGCTACAGGACATCTCCACTCAGATGTCTCATTGGCACTCTAGACCTCTCTGGTGTATCTCTTCAGTCTTCCTCACTCCGCCTAACCCACACCTTCTCCTGCTTAGTATCCTCATCTTTCTGAGAACTAAGTCATCAAAGCCACAAACCTAGACTCTTCTCCTTTGCTTCTTCTCAACAAGCCTGGAGACTCCCCTTAGGAGTCTTTTGTGTGTGTGCACTTATGTACATGTGTGGCTCATGTACATGAAAGTGTGTGTCCTTGTGCCTGCCGATGCAAAGGCAAGAGCAAGACAAGACGTTGAGTGTCTTCCTCTATTACCCCCTGCCTACTGTCATGAGACAGGGTCTCCCACTAAACTGGAAGGTTCTTAGCTAAGCTGGCTAGCTAACAAGCCTGGGACCCCTCTTCTCTACCACCTAACACTGGGGTTATCAGCACATGCAGCCATGTTCAACTTTTTCAATGGGCGGGTGCTGGGGATTTACACTCAAGTCCTCATGCTCCCAGAGCGAGTGTCCCCGCTGAGTCATCTCCCCAACCAAGCTCCAGAGTCTGTTCCAAGTCTGTCCTCCAAGCCGTGGGCTTACCATGGTAAGAACTGGCAAGATAGGAGGCTTATAAGAGCCAGGAGACAGGGCTTTGGCTGGGGCAAGTGGGACTTCCTGTTCTTTGGCCATGCCAAGAGGCATAAGTGATAGCCAGGGGTGCCCCAGAAACCCTGGCTGGAGACGGTGGGGGGGGGGTTAGGGCTTTGTATCTGCCAGTTTTTCTCCATTTGATTTCATCTATATCGCCCCTGGCTGCTCTGGGAGGACACGTCCCCCAGCAAGGGATCCGGACGGCCCGGAAGCTCCAGTTCCCAGCTGTTCTGCACGGTGGACATCCCCTGTTCTCATAGGTCTGACTACTGAAGAGAGGAAAACTTTGCCTTGGGCTCATGTTTCGGAGGGTGCAGCCCATGATGGTGAGGAAGGAGTGATAGCATAGTTTCACAGTGGTGGGAGTGCGTGACACAGCTAACCATATCATGGCTGGATCAGGAAGCAGAAAGAACTAAGCCTGAGCTAGAGGTGGCGTGGTGTTTTGAAGGAGAGGGTCTCCCGTAGGCTCCAAGTATTTGGATATTTTGTCACCAGTTGGTGACACTGTTTTGGGAGGAAGCGTGTCACGGGGGTGGGCTTAGCGAGCTTCAAGCCCTGCTGGATCTCTAGTAGCTCTCTGCTTGCCTTGCCTCCTTGAGGGTGTGAAGCTCTGCTTTCCGCTCCTGCTCCGGCACTTCCTGCCACCATGCCTCCCTGCCATGACCAACTCTGATTGCCCTGAAACCATAATAAACTCAAGTAAATTCTTTTTTTTTTTTTTTTTGTCTTTTCGAGACAGGGTTTCCCTGTAGCCCCAGCTGGCCTGGGACTCACTCTGTAGACCAGGCTGGCCTTGAACTCACAAAGATCCGCCTGCCTCTTCCCTTGGTCACAGTGTTTTATCAGATCAACAGAAAAGTAACAAATACATGTGGATAGAACCCTTCAAGTTGTACCACACCCCCCACCCCTGTGACCCACTTCTACCAATGAGGGCCCTACATCCCAAAGGTTCCACTGCTTCCCAAAACAGCATCACCAGCTGTTGGAACCTGTGGGCCTGGGGGGGGGGGAACACCATATGGAAACTGTCACACTTCTGCCCCTACATAGGCCCAGGTGTCTTTGATCCACACCTCCTGCTCTTAGCTGAGCATTGCCCTTTCCTCTTCCATCTACGTGGTTACAAATAGAAGCTACTGGCTGTAAAGGAAGGGCATGGGGAGCCAGCCTTGTAGAACACTGTGATTTGGTCACAGGCCACTCTGGGACTCGTCTGTGCTGAGGCTGTGCTCTGCCCTCTGCTCTTTCCAGTTCGCTTCACCCTTGATGACTCAGAGTCTTAGAGCACTTCAGGTCCACCCCTGCCTGTCCAGTGTTGGTACCACACTCTCATGACCTGGGATGAACTGCCATCAGTTTCATTGGCCATTCATTCCAGCTCCTCTAGGTCTCTGTGGGATGCCAGGTACTTCAGTCAAAGCAGAGAGCGGAGAAGCAGAGCCTGTGATAAGGAAGATTCTGTTGTCAGAGGCCAGCAGACATACGACCACGGCCAGGTCCTCTATGGAAAGCGGACAGGACGTTTCCTATACAACCTGCTTTATGGAGTGGCCCTTCAAGAAACAGGGGCAGCGGGCATCAGGACATTTTGGGAGGAAGGGCTGTGTGTATCTTCAGCTTGATATTAACATGACATCACAGGTGCCTCTCAGAGTGGTACCTCCTGTCTCCCCATATCGGGTGGTCAGTAGGGCTGAGGAGTGCTTCCTGACACCCTCCGCATGGCTTCCCCCACCAGATGGGTATAAAAACTCATGATATTGGGGCTGGAGAGATAGCCTAGCGGTTAAGAGCTCCGACTGCTCTTGCAGAGGACCTGGGTTCGATCCCCAGCATCCACATGGCGGCTAAGAACCGTCTGAAACTCCAATTCCAGGAGAACTCCAGTTCCAGGGGAATCTGAGACCCTCTTCTGACCTCCACGGCATTGCACGACATGGGTGCACAAGCTTGCATGCAGGAAGTACATTCATACACATACAGAAATAAATAAAAAATTAAAAAAAACTCATGATATTGAGAGTGAAGGGACTGCCCCCCCCCCCAATCCAGAGACAAATGGAATAGAGGTGAGAGGTCGCTGTCCATCCGGAGTTCTGCGTAACTAAGCTCCGCTGGGCGCTGGTTCTAAGATGCAGTGCGGGCCGCCTGCAGGTGGAAGAAGGAACCTTCCTCTGGGAAGTCTGCCTTCAACTTTGCCCCCCGCCTGCTGGTCCAGGCTTCCTTCTCCCTGTGCTCTGAGTTGTCAGCTTCGGCCCTTCTCAGAGCCCCAGCTTCTTCATTTTGCAAACAGTAGAACCTAAGTCTACGGTCTGTGTGGCGGGCCCTGGTTCCTACTCTGAATTTTGAGCACCAGGAGGTTGAAGAGCATCTGCTCGCAGGCAGCCATTCCTCCCGCACCTGCTGACCCAGCCAGCAGTCGCGGTGCAACTTAATTTTGGTTATCAAGGATCTATACTGTTCTGAGTATGAAAAGGGGTGGCTTAACAGAGAAAGGGGGCGTTGAGTTTCAGATCTGTTCAGGCTGCTCTTCTCTGCCACCCTCAACGTGTAGGGCCGCATGGTTATTTATAAAGTGCCAGGGCACAGCTTCCTGAAAGAATGCCAGCCAAGCTAAGATGCGCCTTCCCCTGGCTACCTTGGCTGCTGCCACGACTGCTACAAGCAGCTGAGCCCCACCCTGGGACCTGGGGGAGCTGCGAGTCTATGGTGTCCTTGCCGTTACTCTCTTCTGCCCTGCTTTGTCATCAGCCATGGACAACTGCCTTTGTGACTCACCGATGTGACTTCAATGGCCCATTTCACCCTGACCTAACCAGGGCCTTAGACATCTCCGATACTGCATTTTGTTTTGTTTTTTTCTCTTTGATACTCTCTGGGCTTTGTGGCCCTGCTTCCTCCTGCTTCTGTTACAATTTGCATCTTAAATGTCCCCCATGGTTGCCAGCCTGTGGAGGTAGGGCTTAAAGAGAGGAAGTTAGGTCACCAGGAGTATGTTCTTCAAGTGGATACTGAGACCCCAGTTCTTCCTTCTCCTCTCCTTGTTTCCTGACTACCATGGAACAGGCGGTTTCCACCATGATGTGCTGCATCACCTTCAGTCCAAAGCAATAGGCTAAGCAACCACAGACTCAAACCTCTGAGGCTGTGAGCCACAATAAACCTTTCTTCCTTATAAGCTGTTGGCCCTAGGTCTTTTGTTACAGCAACAGAAAGCTACAAACAAGCTGTGATTAGTTAGTGTTTGTTGCCAACCTGACAGACTCTGGTATCTCCTGGGAGATAGGCCTCTGCCCCTGCCTCTGGGGGATTATCCTGATTATGTTAATGTGGGAAGACCCACATCTCATGGGTGGATCTTGGACCCTATAAAATAGAGAAAGCAAGCTGAGCATGCATGAATTCACTGTGCTCTGTGCCTGATTATGGGTGTGATAGTGACATGTCTTCAAGCTCCTGATATCCCTGACACGACCGACCCTTGAGCTATGAGCCAGAATAAATCCTTTCTGCTTAAGTGGCTTTGATCAGAGTATTTTATCAGAGCAACAAGAAAGTGAATAAATACACATTCTCTCTACTTTCCTGATTGATCTCTCAAGCGCTTGTGGCTTCTTCTTCCTGCCCAGTACTGCTGTCCCTAAGGGACTGTCCCTGGGTGGTGCCATCGTTGCCAGCTGACCTGAACTAGGCCCCTTAGCTTGCCTTCCATATTTAGTCATGGTGTGCCTGTCCCCATGACTGGCACCAATACTCTCCCCATCACGCCACTAGAAGCTGAGGACTAGACAAATCCTGCTGATTCTTCTTCCTTGACATCACTTACTTCCAACTTGTCTCTTTACCCTCACTGCCTTAGCTCAGACCGGCACCGTGCTAGTAAGGGCCCTGAAACTGGCTTCCCATGTTCTCCTGTTGCTCTTTGCAGGACAGTCTTTGTTTGGTAGCACAACGTGTGGATGCAGAGGGGTCAGGAGATGATGATGTGTGGGTGGGTGAGCGACAGAGTGAGGCGTGGCAGGGAACGTAGGGTGGTGGTCCTGTGGCTGGTTGGTATTGTGTGCTACCGTGGAAGATCACTATCTTCTAGCTCCCTGGGCCTTAGTGGACAAGTCATCTTAGGATGATGAGGTTCATTGGATTCAGAGGACTGGAGTTAAACTCCAGGCTCTGCAACCTGCTTGCTGTGTGGTATGTCTTTCCTGAGACTGCTTGTTCTTCAAGAGTACTCCAAAGCCTGGCATCTGAGGTTTTCTGTTGGTCCACCATCTACCATGTGGCATCATCTTTGGGAGTTATGAAGGACAGAGATTAAGATGGTGTGACCTTGGGGGAACAGCTGAATCCACAAGGAACTATCATAGTGGTTCCCTCTGTGAAACATGTTCATTCCCACCAGCATCACCCAATCCTTCTAGAATGTTCTAATATGGGCTTCCATATCCTCTGTCACTCTTTCCCCCAGGATGAAGTGGGGTTGGTTCTGGGGGATATTTGAAACCTCTTTGCAGAGTTCCAACACCTAACCCTATACAGCACGCACTGGCTGAATGCATCACTTCTAGTTAAGTTTCCTTTATATTTTGGAAGGTGTAGGGAGCTGACTGGGGTGATCGACCAGTTGATCCCTTAGATTCTTTGGACCTGCACAACATCTTACTTGATGCTTAGGTCAGGGTCCCCGGGTTCCTTGAGGTCATTTTTGCTGTTTCTATCTTCCAAGTACAGTTTTTAGTGACTGTACTTTGTCTCCAACAAAGCAGCCTTCTCGTTTTCAAGGCACAAAGTCCATTCTGTCTTCTGAACTTCGTCGTACCCAGGAAGGCCAACACGAGGCCTCTGAGGGTCACACTTCCTCCTATCAGTCTCTTTCAAGGGTTCTGGAAGAGAGAGTCAAATCTGAGAGAACATCACATGTTCCCAGCCCTGGGAGAATGTTTAATAGCAGTGATCTTAGTCCTGGACCTGGCTTTGGCAGATCCACCGTCTAGTTTCATCATTTAGGAAGATTTTATCCTATCTAGCTTCAGACAATGAATGCTAACTTATAATGGCTCTTGCTCTGCAAGGAGGCACATCATAGAATCTTCCTCAAGCCCCAGTCATAAAAGGCAAGGAGAGTCTGGACAGAGGGAGGGACAAGATGGCAGTCACTGCCCCTTGGGAACAGAGAGGTGTCTTTGGGGCCCCATGTCAGGTGCTTGGCTCATCTTCCAGTGTCTGCTGATCTCGTCCTGCCTCTGTGTCCCAGCAAGGTGGTCTCTTGTCTCCTACTGAGAGCCAAGGGGACTAGTGTCTGGTTGGCTCAGTGTCAGGGCTGGCTGGCGGTGGCCCCAGGACAGTCTGGCTCATCTTGCCAGGGGTGCTAGGAAGGCCAGGGACCAGCCTGGTGCTGGCTGGTGTCGCGGGCTGCAGGATATGGGGAGTTGCTGGCCCAGCCTGTGGAGACTTTCTGACTTCATTATCTTTCACTGAAGGTCACCTAGGTACATTGGGGTAGGGTCACTCTGCCTCAGTTTGTGACCTGGAACTATCCTCACCTGCAGGCCCTTTTCTACACATGTATGTGTCTTTTGTCTGAGTCTCCTGTTCCACCTCCCCCCATCCTGCCATCCTTCAACATAATCTGTGGGGCTTCCTGTGAAGAGCTGGCCCACACTATCTCTGAGCTCTCTCTCCTGGTCCTCCCAGGCACTGGCTGGCTAAGGTCCACCTGGTCTTGGTGGTGGGGTGGGTGGTGGGGTGGGGTGGGGTGGGGTGCACTAGGAAAGGAGGAGGGTGTAGTCAGCCTCATGTTCCTCTGCTCCTTCTCTGTGTCGTCCTTGTGAACGGTTCCTTCTCTGAATCAAAGCTGTCCTGTAGCCCTCTCCTCAGAGCTTCACTGGCTCCGGGTTCTAGCAAATTCTAGCACCTCCCTTTCTCCCGCCTTTTCCATGTAGAGATCATCAAGGAGTTCCTATGCTGCTATCCCAGCTGCCTGGAGGTGTGGCTTCCACTGAGCCATGCTCCGCGGTTGAAAAGAGCAGGGCCCTTCATTGGCCTTTTCTGCTCAGGGAAACGGGCTGCCCTCAAGGGCCACTCATTGCCCTTGGCCTTGTGGTTTCTTGGTGTTCGTGTTATCTAGGAGCCCAGACTATCCTGTGCGGTTGCCTATCTTTCCTGGCTTCCTCTTTTGTTGTCCTGCCCCTTAGTTATGAACACAATGCAGTGGTGTTGACTTATGGAAAGCGTGGACCAAACCTTCCCACACATATTTCATCTGACCCGTACAGGCCAACATTTAAAAATCAACAGGGTCTGCTCAGAAGACAAAAGCACGGGGCATTGTCTGCCTCACAGAGGAAGGGATCGCCATGCACCAACAGTCACTCTGCTCATTCCACTCACGTCCTGTGCTGGCCCTCACGTGCTGGCCCCTCTTGGACATGTTTTTTGTTCCTTGAGCTCAACAACATCTGGCTTAATCTCTTCTCTTTCCGTAACTAAGAATGCAAGCCAGAGAGAAGGAAAGTAGACTCAAGGACACAGCAGGCGTCCAGGACAATGCCGGGACTAAAAATAAGATCCTGCTTAAGTGTGGGGGCTTGAGAGGATCCCTGCCAGTCTGAGCTTTCTAGAACTATCTGGGTTTCTTCTTCAAGATCTTTTTCTGAGTCTAAGATGGACCCTGTTATGGTCACTGGAGATGGGCTCTAAGGGGTAGGGATTTTGTGAGCAGGCTCAAGTTTTGTGTCTTAAAGGAGAGTGAGGAATGCCACATTGTGGTGTATATAAAGGCCCAGTGCTTCAGGGAGTGGCTTGTGGCTCAGGATCCTGACCTTGGAGAAACACTGGTTCTCACAAATCTGAGACACAATATAGGAGGCAGTTTCCCTGGGTGTGAGTCTAGGTTCTTTTTTTTTTTTTAATTTTATCCATTTCTGTATGTGTCTGAATGTACTGTCTGCATGCAAGTTTGTGCACCCATGTCGTGCAGTGCTGTGGAGGTCAGAAGAGGGTCTCGGACTCCCCTGGAACTGGAGTTCTGGAATTGGAGTTTCAGACGGTTCTCGGCTGCCATGTGGGTGCTGGGGATGGAACCTGGGTCCTCTGCAAGAGCAGTCGGCGCTCCCAACTGCTAGGCCATCTCTCCAGCCCGAGTCTAGGTTCTTCTAGCTTCTAACTCTATAGCCTTCAGTCAGTTACGTATTCCCTCTGAGTCTCATTTTCCCTCACATTTCTTCAGATTTGTATGAAGGTCAGATGAGGTAACACTGACAAAGCCTTGGGCAACAAAGCCTCCTACACGATGGAGGGTGTGTGATGCACCAAGTTGTGGTGGTGACTGTGGTTCAGGGTCACTGAGTACTTCCCTTTTGCATGAAATCCCCAAAGAAGACCCAGTTGGCAAGTTCAAGTTAAGCCCAAAGAGAGCAGAGAACGGTATCTCAGGCCTGCTGTCTTACATGATACCTAGGGAATGGAGGAGAGGTGAGTGGGTTCTGAAGAAGCAGACTGCAGGGGAAGCCGCTTGAACCCCGAGTCTCAGTCCCCTTGGCAGGGCTGTTTGTCCGCTCATCCATTTGTGCATTTAATCAGTTGTCCCTCAACAGATGGAGTGTTTTTTTGTTGTGGGTCCCATGCGATATATGATGACAAGAAGGTACAATCCAGACAGAGCCCTTGCTTGTGTGTATGAGAGAGAGAGAGAGAGAGAGAGAGACAGAGAGACAGAGAGAGACAGAGACAGAGACATACATACACAGAGAGACAAAGAGAGAGACAGAGACAGAGATATACATACAGAGAGAGAGAGAGAGAGAGAGAGAGAGAGAGAGAGAGAGAGAAAGACTCATTCTGTAGCTCAGGCTAACCTGGAACTCACTCTATACTCAGACTGGCTTCAAACTCGTGGCAATCTTTCTGCCTCTGTCTCCCAAGTGCTGGAATTATAGGTATGTGCTACCACGCCTGGTGGTCTTTGCTTGTGAGGTGTGACACTTTTAGTGGGAGGGCTAAGGGGTTGATAGGGAGATCCACAGTTACAGGGGTGCCATGAAGAACATAGGAGGGGTCCAGAAGGTAAGATTCAGAACTCAGCCTAGAGCAGTGGTTCAAGCCTGTAATCCCAGCACTAGGAGATGGAGGCAGGAAAGTCAGGAGTTGAAGGCCAGCCTTGGGTATGTAGTAAGTTCAAGGTCAGCCTGGGCTATATAAGACCCTATCTCAAAAAGCTGGAAAGAAATAAAAAGGCTCAGAACTTGAAAGTCAGACTTCACTTACTGAGAACTGCAGTGTGGGATGAGAGGCAAGGGCACGGCCCGGAACGCTGAGAGTTGCTGGTCCTTTCTTTCCTTACCATTTTAGAACACATCAAAGCCACAAGCTTCCTTTTACAGTCAGAGCTGAAGCCTTCCTCAAAGAATAACCTGTGGTCAGGAGAGAGAGAAAATGTCACCATGCTATGGGAGGGAGGGGACTGTGACATACACAGAAGAGGAGACCCCATGATATCTAATAACAGCCACCAATAACAGCCTCCTTGAAAGTCCAGCGGGGTTGGCCAGGTGTGGGTTTTTCAGGTAAGTGGGCAGAGAGGGAGACGTTGGTGGTTCTGGCAGAGGAATAGTAGGTGCAAAGGCCAGGAGGCCTGTCATGGCCCTAAGAGGGGACATAGTGAAGGGGCATTGGCACTAAAGGACCTTTTGAGAAGAGGGGCCTAATAAACAACTCAAGGAGTGTGTGTGTGTGTGTGTGGCAGGGGTAGGGGGTGGTTAGACCATAGTTGGCGAGGGGAGGACTTAAAATCTTTGCTAATGGACTTGACCTTTCTCAGTGCAATCTCATGTGATCACAGCTTAATCTCTGGTCTCACGGATCTGGATTTCCTGGGCTCTAGCACCCAGGCTCCTACTGAGACACAGCAACGTTGAGCATGTTCCCCTGCTGGAGAGGAACATCTTAGAGCAGGGCTGTCTGGGGCCTCAGTTTAGCTTGGGAGTCCTTTTTTCCTCTGTGCCCTGCATGAGGCTAAGAATGTATCTCCAGGATTAACTCCCTCCTCTGCACCATCCCCCTTGGCAATTTGTTAAGGGATTCCCTCTCCTATATATTCATTTGCTCAGCCATTCAACCCGGATTTATCAAACACCCACTCAGTGGAAGGCACAGTTCTCAGAGCTGGTTTGAAGGTAGAGGAGCCTGGCACTGCCAGTATGGAGCTTTCATTTTACAGGGGAGACAGACAACAAACAAGTGTGTGAAATAGAGCAAGGAAATGAACGGCGTTTGGGGGGCATAGGAAGGGGAAGGGAAGGACAGGGAAGGGAGGAGCGGAGGGGAGGGGAGGGAAGGGCGGTGAGTGGCGGGGAGGGGAAAGGGAATGGGGGAGGGGAGGGAGAATGGAAGGGAAGGAAGGAAAGGGGGGAGAAGGAGGGAAGGGAAGGGAAGGGAAGGGAAGGGGAAGGGAGGAAGGGAGGGGAGGGGAGGGAGGGAGGGGAAGGGAGGGGAAGGGAAGGGAAGGGACGGGAAGAAGGGAAGGGTAAGGGAAGGGACGGGAAGAAGGGACAGGGAAGGGAAGGGACGAAGGGAAAGGAAAGGAACTGGGGGAAAGAGGAAGGAACAGACTGGGGGAAGGGAACAGGGCGGGGAAGGAGGGGCAGGGAAGAAGGTGAAGGGAGGGGACAGGAAGGGAAGGGAAGGGAGGTGGAAGGTGAGGTGGGAGGGGAGTGGAGGGGAAGGGCGGGGAGGGGAAGGGCGAGGGGAGGGAGGGGAGGTGTGGAGGGAAGGGGAAGGGACGGGCAGGAAGGGAAGGGAAGGGACGGGAAGGGAGGAAGGGAAGGGAAGGGAAGGGAAGGAAGAAGGGACCTAAACAGAGGAGATGGTGTTTGTAGACAGGCCAGCGTGGAGGGGTTCTCCAGAAGGAGACATTTGAACAGACACTCAAGTGGGAAGAAAAGTGACCCATGCAATATATGGACCAGCAGCCAGTGCTCAGTGCCTGGGTGAGGAAGAGTCTGTGGTGTGCAGGCAGCAAATAGCTGTGGGAGGTGCAGAGGTCGCAGGGCCCAGGGGTTTTGTAGAGGCTTCAGGAGTTTGAATATGAGTTTAGGACTCGCATGCTCCCAGGGACTGCCATGAGGCTATGGCCTCCCCACAGCCTTTCAGCTGGGACTCTCCCTTGCTTCTCAAGTTCACCTACTCCATGTTCCAGAACCTGAGCCATTCCTCGGGGAAATGGCCTTTTGGCCTGCTTGTTTTTTCTTTATCCTTCCTATTAGCAGAGAGATGGCTCAGTGATTTAAGAGCACCAACTGCTCTTGCAGAGAACCCAGGTTCAACTCCCAGCACCCACATGATGGCTAAGAACCATCTTTAAACCAGGAGTGGTGGTGCACGCCTTTAATCCCAGCACTCACGAGGCAGAGGCAGGTGATCTCTCTGAGTTCAAGGCCAGCCTGGTCTACAGAGTGAGTTCCAGGACAGCTGGGGCTACAGGAAGATGCTGTCTCAAAAAAAAAAAAAAAAGAAAGAAAGAAAGAAAGAAAGAAAGAAAGAAAGAAAGAAAGAAAGAAAGAAAAGAAAGAGGACTAAATGTGCTTTCCCCCTTTTCAGGAACAAGAGGGCTGATGGGTGATTTCACACTGAGGTGTTTATTTAAGCCTTAATTGGGGCATTTTGGAAGTGATAGAAAACATAGAAAAAAAAAACCAAAGAGAGGGTGACATCCTGTGACTATCTCTTGGGTCCTCAGTCTAAGAAAATAATGGGATTGGTCTATTTCTCCTTGCGGATATCACACTTTTTCTCTACTGATTTTCATTTTGGTGAAACACATGTGGCCATAATATTTATAATCTTAAGCACTTGTCATTGGACACCCCAGTGGTACTAACCTCTTTCATAGTGTTCTACAACCATCATCGTCGTCTGTCTCTGGAAGTTTCTTCATCTTGCAGAAACAGAAACATTACCCTCCCAACATCATGCCTCTCTCATTTCTACACAGTCTCTTGGGCAACTGTTCTGTCTTTATGCTATTGATTATTCCAAGTATCCAGAGAGGTGGACTAGCACAGTATTTGGCTTTTGTGATGGTCTTATTTTATATAAGCCAGTAGCACAGTCTGCTTCAAAATTCATCTGTTTGTAGCATGTATCAGGGTTTCTTAACTGATTTACCTTATTCTTTGGTGGTTCTGGAACTTGGTGTTTTGAACTCTGGGCCTTGCCCTCTACTACTGAGCCACACCCCTGGACAAGATTCCCTTCCTTTTTGAGGCTGGATAATCTCTCATTGTACATATGTAGCATATTTTGTTTATCTAGGCCATTGGCTTGCCCCCATATTTTAACACTTGTGAATTTTGTAAAATATGAACATGGGTGTCCAAATAGCTCACTGAGAACCTGTGCTTTCAGTTATTCTGAGTATATACCTATAAATGAAACCATCACATTATACATAGTTCTATTTTAAACATTTCGAGGAATCACTATACTGCTTTCCACAGCGGAAACAACATCTTCTATTCCTGCCAACAGCGCACAGGTTTCCTAGCCTTTCCACTATTTTCTGTGTCGGGTGAGATCTCACTGCAGTTTATTTTCTAGTGTGGTGGATGAACCCAGGACCTGGCTCACACTGTGCAAGTTCTCAGTCACTGAACCCTCAGCCCTCACTGCATTTTGACTTGCATTCCCCTAAATGATCGCATGAGCTTTTCCTTGATATCTTTTGCTATGTTTTTAGCTAAACAAATGTCTGGAATTGTGTACTCTTGATAAAGTGATCATTCTGAAATGATTCTACTTTCTCCTGATATTATTTCCTCTGAAATATGTATCTCTAGCAACAGAGCCACTCATCTTCCTGTCATCAGCCCTGACATGGTATAGCTTCTTCATTCTTTTACTTTTAACCTTTTTTTTTTTGGTATTTTTGAGACAGGGTCTCCCTTTAAGTCCCAGCTGGCCTGGAGCTCACTATGTAGACCAGGCTGGCCTTGAACTCACAGAGATCTGCGCACTTCTGAGCCCCGAGTGCTAGGATTAAAGGCATGTGCCACCACGCCTGGTTTAAAGATGGTTCTTAGCCGCCATGTGGGTGTTCGGAATCGAACCTGGGTCCTCTGCAAGAGCAGTCAGTGCTCTTAACCGCGGAGCCATCTCTCCAGCCCCCTTAACCTATGTTTATATTAAATGCATTTCAAAAAAGGAGGCATGTGGTTGGTTTTTAAAGCTAATCTGATAACCTCTTTCTTTTAATATTGCTGTTTCAACTGTTTACATTTAATGTACTTATTGATGCAATTAGGTTTAAATTACTATCTTGCTATTTTTTCTTTGTCATTGTTCTTTGTTACCCCTGGTTTATATTTACTGCATTTAGGGGGACTGACTTTATCTATCTATCATCTATCTATCTATCTATCTATCTATCTATCAATTATCTATCTATCTATCATCTATCTACCAATCATCCATCTATAATCTAGATGTCATTTACCAATAATCTGTCAATATCTATCAATCTATTTACTTTTAAAACTGGGCATTTTAGGGTTCACATAATGTACACTAAGCTTATTATAATCTACCTTCACATAATATTATAACACCTCACATGCAAGTGGTATGTTTATCTCATTTTTTAAAATCTTTTTGAGACAGGGTCTCCCTGTAGCCCCAGCTGTTCTGAAACTTGCTATGTAGTCCAGGCTAGCTTTGAACTCACAGAGATCCATCTGCCTCTGCCTCCCAAGTGCTGGGATTAAAGGTATGTGCCACCGCGCCTGGCAGGTTTTTCATAATATATATATATATATTATATATATATATAATTTCTTAATATCTTTCGCTTCTTTGCAAGTTCTCGGTAATTTAGAACGGCTGCCAGGCACTGTGACTTTTTTCTTTGTTGAGTGCTAGATATTTTTAGATATTTCATATTTCTAAGAGATTTTTTTTTTCTGGGATAAAGTTAAGTTATTTGGATAATTTAATTTTACTCAGGTTTGCTTTCAGCTTTGTTTTAGTCTACTATTACAGGAGGGATTAACAATGACATTTCTTCTGCATATGCATGAATGAAGAGGTTTTCCTCTTCATGTTGGCTTAGAGGGACAGGAAGCTTTCAGCCCTGTGAGCACTGCCGGATTGTCCCTCTGTCCTTCAGGGCTTTTTCTCCTGGTCTCATGTGGTTGACTCTCTTGGTTTGGTCAGCCTTGGCTGACCACATGTCCCAAGGACATTCTGCTCCCCCCAAGGTTCTCCAAACACTTGCTTGCTAGTCTCAGACCCTCACACCCATCCCTCCTACTAGTAGAGACCCCTGAACTCTGCCTGGCTGAACTTGGATAAGGACATAAGCTGGGACAAACCATCTCTTGGGGATCATCTTTTCCATTGCCCAAATGTTCAATATCTTGAGAACTGCTGTGTCTTTTTTTGTTGTTGTTTGTTGGTCTTTAAAACTAGTTGTTGGCATTACCTCAGAGTGTTTTTAAAAAATCCAAAGTCCATGTTGGATGTTTCTTGATGGCTGGTTTCTTCCAGTTTCAGAAAAGTGTTGCCAAAGACTGCTTGCATCAGAGTCTCTGACTTTCACTTCATTCAAGAATGCATGTGAGAAATAGCTTTTGGGGAGGGGTGATAAATAGGCTTGTTAGAATGAGGTAGAAAGTTTCTGGAGGACACTTGGAAATCAGCGACAGGCTAGATTCAGCTGAGATGGCCATAATCTTGGCCAGCCAATTTGAGATTTCTGTGTTATAACATGATCTTAGCCAGCCAATTTGAGATTTCTTTCTATGTTATAACATGATCTTGAGGGCTAAGTGGGTAAAGGGACTTGTTGCTAAGCTTCATGAGTTCAGTCCCTGGGATCCACACAGCGGAAGGAGAGAACTGATTTCTGCAAGTTGTCCTCTGACCTCCACGTGTGCACTGGAGCAAGCGAGCTCATGGGTACACACACAAACATGCACAATAAAATACAACAAAAATTAATTGGTCAGGTGTGGTGCTACATGCCTTAATCCTAGCACTTGGGAGGTGGAAGCAGGTGGAGAAAAATGCCTAACAAATACCCCCGACTCTGTACTTGAAACCATTTGTAGTCCACATGGCTGGAGTTAGGAGTTTAAGTGAAAGCAATCTGTACTTGGGAGATCCTTTCTTCTCTCAGACTCTTGAGAGATAAGCTGCTTCTGGTAAGGGCATTTGAATGCCTCGGAACCCTCCAAAGGGATTTGAGTGTATTATTGGGATTCCGCTGATGCTGACTCTTAGTTCTCTTTGCTCCTTCCATCTCTACCTTCTCAGGAGAGTGGCTGCTGTTGGCTTGCCAGATGGAAAGGAGTCTCCTGTACTCTCCTCTCACCAGGCAGAGCTCAGAGATCTCTGTCAGTGGAAGAGATAGGGTGGAGAGGTCCCTTATGAGAGCAGTGCTGACTAGGTTGAAGGGCAAGTGTACTGGAGTCACTACGTCTTTATGTCAAGTATGGAGATGCAAACTGTGGTCGGGGGGTTGCGGAGGAGATCTGGTCGAAAATTTGAAGGATTTAGTTCTTGTAGAAGTAGCATCTCTATTTGTAACACAATTTTCACCAGATGGTTTGTCCATAAAATAGACCATGAGCACTAGTTTTAGAATAGCAGGTGGGATTGGGGCTTCTAAATAGAAGCAGGAGGTTCTTGGGTGCCAGAGACAGGGGAAAATGACCAGTGATGACCCCTTCCTGAGAGGAGACTCATAGAACTCACAGAGCTTGGAGGACAGTGGGAACGCCTAGAAAGTGGACAGCATGGAGGGCAAGGAGCCAGGGTCAAACAATCATCAGAACAGAGCGCAAAGGACAGCCAGAGACACCATGCCCAGTGCCTGCCAAGGGCCCAGGGAACATCCAGAACGTAGCATTGAGGCATGGAGTCAGGTGGCCCAAATCGGCCACCTCCTGCTCCTGTGTCACACTTGGGAATTTCTTCTGTTTATAGGCTCAGGAACTTTTCATCATTCCCATGATCCCTAGCAAAGGGCAGAACACATTATTGTTACCAACAAGGGGAAGGCGAGGACAGGAGGCGGACATGGCTTTGTAGTCGTGGTAGGAAGGTGGGGGAGATCCGCATGGAAGTCGTAAGCGCTGTGCCCATGTGAACAGGATGTGGGCACAGGAGAGACGCCTCTGCTGAGGTCCCCGGCCTGAGGGGACCAGAGTCAGGAGCCAGCTCATGGATGGTGTGGGTGAGGTCTCCTGAAAGCACAGCCTAAGTCCAGCAGGTTGAAGGATGCGAGGTGACGATGTATGTGTGTGCCAGCCTGTAGGAGCAAAGGAAGCCAGGTAGTCAGTAGCACCCTTCCAGTCAGGCAGAGAGAGGATTTTGCCACCCCCGGGAGGGGAGGGAAAAGGAGGAGGGGATCCATGCAGGGAAGTCTGCTTTATGAACCCATTGAAGAGGAAGAGCCAGGAGGCAAGCATCCAATTAACCTGACATCGCTTGCGGCCCAAGTATCAGCAGATATAAGAATTTAATATGTGGAAGCTTGGGAGAAAAGTGACTAAGAATGGAAAACAGCCCCAGTTTATTTAAGAAATAGGTCAGACCCAACAAATCCAGGCGATGCTTTCCTCCGGTTACTGATCCGGGAGACAGAGGGAGTGCTGAGTGGGAGCCGTGCGGTTTTGACTTGAGGCAGGCAGTGCTGTTGTACCACAAAGAGACAGCCAGGGCCTGCTGGGAAGCATGGGCACGCGGTGCGCCACTACTGCCTTCCATGAGCCACCGGGAACCTCATAGTGTCTGTGAGTCAGTCAGGGACCAGCTCGGGCCACACAGCCTGAAGGAGGTGAAGCCTACCAATCCCCAGTCATCCACTGTAGAACTCAGGTGCTTTCTGGAGCCTTCAATGGTCTCTCTTTCTGGGCTCCTAGCTGGCATGTGAGGGCTGGCCGGGATCTCAGGGGCCCAGAAAGGACGAGGAAGGCAGGGAGCCATCTCCATGTGGTCGGTACAAGCAGTCGTGAGCACGATCACCCCGGAGCCTGACCTGATTGAAGACTGTGACGCTCAGCCCACGGGCTCTGAGTCCCTGCATGGAGTAAGCCTGTAACCTGCCTGTAACAGTCGGCGGGGCTGGGTTCTAGAAATGAATCTCGATCTCAGTGGAAGCTCCTTCCTTCCCTCAGAACATGGGTTGGTTTGTGGACAATGCCCATCCACTTCCTGAGCAAAGTCGATCCTAACTACAAATTCGGTGCCAACAGACACCTGGCCCTCTTTCTTTCTTGGAGACTCTCAACTCATTTTAGCAAACGAAAGGCTTAGAAGTATCACTAAGAAGAAATCTCCTTAGCCTATCTTGTCCAAACATACTTGACCTTGGACCCCTTTCCGAGCCACACCCCTCTGGCATGCTGGGCGAAGAGGTGCCCCTAGAGACCAGTAGTTCTCAACCTGGCAGTCCCTCAGAATCCCCTGAGAGTTTTCTGAGCACAGACTGGTAGGTCCCACTCTTGAGTCCCTGTCAGTGGTCTCTGGTGTGGTCCAACAATCTGTGCTCCACGTAGCTTCCAGTGGAGGCTGATGCTGGTGGTCCAGGACCTACCCTCTGAGGACCACTGCTGTAGACCACCCCCTGCCGGCTTTGCCTGAGCCAAGGGTCCTCTATCTTCCTGACACCACCTCATGGGGGTAATGAACTAGGGAGCTGGGCAGACCTGAGAGAAAGGGCTCCTGGAAAGGGAAGTTTCCATTGTGCGTTGTGTTTTCATTGTGTTTGTTTGACTCCAAGGCTACAAACCAGTATGTGAGGAGGGGCAGCGGGCAGCAAGGGTGGCTCCCCCTCCTGCCTTCAGTGCTAGGGAAAGGCATGTGGGAAGAGGCTATGCCTAAGCAGGCATCCTACTTGAAGCTTGAGGATGGCTGCTGGTGAATGTTCTAGAACAAGCTAGGGAGCCCTGGTGACAGTGAGAGAGGACCACAACAACACGCAGGACTCACAGCTTCTGAACACCCCATCCCAGTCCCTGCCCCTGCCTCTTGGGATTTGTCTTGCAGGGTAAGTGGTAAGCTACAACATGCTTCCTTCTGGGCCCTCCGGGATCCATCCTGCAGCCCAGGTGTCAGGACAAACATGGCTGCAGAGTCAGGAGGGCCAACTCCAGCCTTTGGCCAGACACAGACTTAAAAGCTCCCTATTTGGTATGGCCTTAGGAAGCAGGAGCTCTCGAGCCCAGCAGAGCCCTACGTGTGGAACTCCAGTCCCACCAAAACATGACAGATGATGCTAGAAGAGCTAATGGCTTATGTGCTTATCAGCGACAGGGCCACCGTTTGGACCGCAGCCTCGGAAGTGAATATAGGCAGTGGAAAGGCACAGGGCGTGCATAAGGTGACGCTGGGGGAGGGGCCAGGTGGGAGGATAGGCAAGGGGAGCGTGGAGAGATGTGTGAGGCCAGGCCACCCGCAGCCATGTGGGGTCCTGTCGCTCGCGCACGGTCCTTTTCTTCTCCTTCTGGGTGCCGCAGATGTGGCAGCGTTAGAAGCAGCCGCTCATCTGGCATTTGGACTGGGATTCGGCTCCTCTGCTCTCAGAGAAAGTGTTTTAAAGCTTGGGTTGGTGTCAGGAGAAGCCATTTATAGCCCAAAGGGCTCAGGTTAGCTTCTGCTCCCTGGTGCAGAAAAGACTAGCTGCCCCTGTCTCTGCAGCGTGTCTTCCTCTCCTCAGGGCCACCTTGTCACCTGCCCTCCCTTAGAGCCGTTTTTTTTTTTATTTTATTTCTACTTATTTATTTATTTTTGGTCTTTTTGAGACAGGGTCTCCCTGTAGTCCCAGCTGTTCTGGAACTCGCTCTGTAGACCAGGCTGGCCTTGAACTCACAAAGATCCGCCTGCCTCTGCCTCCCGAGTGCTAGGATTAAAGGCGTGCGCCACCACGCCCGGCTCCCTTAGAGCCTTTTCCCTGTCCTCCATGGCCTTGCCTGCTTGGTACCAGTTCCAGTTCTAGGTCATCTTAGACTCCTACTCTTTTTTTTTTTTTTTAATTTATTTCTGTATGTGTATCAATGTACTGTCTGCATGCAGGTTTGTGCACCCGTGTCGTGCAATGCCGCGGAGGTCAGAAGAGGGTCTCAGATTCCCCTGGAACTGGAGTTCTCCTGGAATTGGAGTTTCAGACGGTTCTTGGCCGCCATGTGGGTGCTGGGGATCGAACCCGGGTCCTCTGTAAGAGCGGTTGGCGCTCTTAACTGCTAGGCCATCTCTCCGGCCCAGGCTCCTACTCTTATGTGGGCCTCTGTTTCTCTGTCTGCAACCTGAAGACTGCAGTGGACTTCCTTTAACCCCAGCAAGCTTGGAGACTTGTCTACTTGGCTCGTCAGAGGCATGCTTCTTGGCTGTTCATTCTCTTTCACCCTATTTCTGCCTGAGTGCTGGGCCCCTGTCTGGACTAGCCCAGTATCTCCAGGCAACAGCTGGGTTAGCTGTGGCTAAACCAGGCCCCTGTGGCATCAGCCTTGACAGCTCTGGCTCTGCAACTTGCTGGCCCTGGGCTCTGCCTGACCACTCAAGTACCTGACCACTCAAGTACCTGCAAACTTTAGTTTTTTCATCCATATATTTCAGCACTTCATTGAATTATCACAACTTCAGCAAGCAATGGTTACAAAGCACAGGGAAGAATGGGCATTGGTCTACTCTGGCCAGTGTCTCTCCAGAAACTTTGACTTTGCTGTTCCTGAGCCTTTATCTCGTCTCAGTGTTTCATGGGCCTGGGTCAGTTCACCCCTGCAGAATGGTAGGTTAGGAGAGAAACTACCCAAGATATTTAGGAAGCATTGACTAAACCGGGGGCAGGGGATGTGTCTGAAGTGGGAGACCACAGGCTTTGTGGGGAGTGTCCTGAGCATGGGCCTTCAGAGGAGGCAGGACTATGTATTAAAGGGCCCCTTGCCTGCTTTGGAGCCCCAGCCAGCCACAGGCAGAATCAGGTAAAGGCCACTGTGCAGAGACACTTTTCAAACTGGGCAGTCGCCCTGAGCAGGCAGGCTGGGGACTGGAGGGTGGAGCTGCCTCTGTCCCATAGTGGAGGACTATGCCAGAAACTCGTGCACGGTGACAGGCTGATGATTAATAGCCACAGCCGTGTGGGACAGAGGTGCCGAGGCTGAGGGTCGCTTGGGCTCCACACCCCTGTATGCCCTCAAATCTGTCTCCTGACTTCTCAGTTCTACTAGAGTGGAGACGTCCTTCCTTCTGTCCTCCTGAGCCTCTTTGCCCTACTTTCCCAAAGAGGACTTGGACCTTCTGACCTTCTAGACATGATCACCAGGACTGGGCTCTTAGAACATCTTCAGATCCATGTGGGCAGCAGCTGAACCCATTTCTGCAGCCAGTTTCCCTCTCTCAAGAGCCTTCATTTGTGGCTGAACCTTCTTTCTGGACGGGATATCTGGATTCTTCTGTGGGTTCTGATTTGTCCACGGGCTCTGCCCACTGTGTCTTTATCCCACAGGACATGCCTGGTGTCCTGCAGCTAAGCTGTGGAAGGGAAAAAAACAACATCTCATGTAGCCAAAGGCCCAGGGAATCAGGGGTACTGCCCACCTACCCTCAGCCTCCTGGGAGAGCCCACAGGCAGAGTACAGGTCTCCCTGCAGGAAGCTAGTAGTCTTGAGAACCGGGACTGACGATGCCCGCTCATTTCCTTATTGCTCTGGCTGGATATCGAATTCATCGCCTTCCTTGACCCATTTATTCCTTTGCCTCATGAGCACAAAGCTGGCACATGGCAGGTATTTGGTTGTTAGGGAATAAGACTCAGGGAGCCCCGTGCAGCAGTGGACCTTGAGACCTCAGTTGACTCAGAGGTAAGAGTTTCTGGGGTCCCCAGGATCATGACCATGCATGATGCTTAGACAACCTGTTTTCCTCCCTCTTTTTATATATTTGGGACAACTGAATGCATAAAGGCTTCTCCAGCTTTGGGGGTGAGTCTGTGATACCTCTGAACTCTCTGTCCTCCTGGGTGGAAGAATATCAGAAGGTTCTGGAAGGGTGGCTTCACCTTAGAACTCTTCCTTAGAGTTGGTGCCTGGGGCGCAGGTCCCCAGAGGAAGGGGTGTCTGTCTTCATCCCTGTCCCCCTCCTCCCATGCCTGTCCCCCTGGCTCCTTTCAGCTCTTCAGAGGATAGTAGCTGGGTCCCCTTGCTAACTCTCTCTCATGTGAACTCCTACAGCACCCTATCCTCATGACGGCTCTGAAGACAGAGTACCAGCCTCAGTTTCCTTCCAGAGGTCTATGATTGCATTTCATATTCTTCTGTAATATTAGTCTTTGCTATTTGCAAAAGTGGAGCTAGAAATAATTAATTATCCAAGGCTCGACACCCAGTGACAACTGCTGCCAATTCCAGTGCCTTCCCTCTGTCTCTTCATCCACACATGTGAACAGGTTTTAATGGCCACACAGTCTATTCCGTGAGTCTTCCCCAACCTACAGTTGATTGTGGACCCATGTGTGTTTAACGATCTTCCCACGTCTTCCCAAATTTTTCCTGGCTGCATAACATTCTACAGGGGGATGGCTACCATTGATTGTTCAGTTTTGTTTTGTGGAGCATCTAAATTGACTCCTAATTCTTAGCATGGTCAACAGCTCTCTCCTGATGTTAAAGTAATAATGCAGTTGTAGGGGCTGGGGAGATGGCTCAGTGGTTAAGAACACTGACTTCTCTTGCCAAGGACCTGGGTTCAGTTCCCAGCACCTACATAGCAACTAATTAACCATTTTTTTTTAACTCCAGTTCCAGAGGATCCAACACCCTCTTCTGTCCTCTGTGGACATTGTACACATGTGGTGCACTTGCATACATGCGGGCAGAACATTCATACACATAAAATACATAATGAGAAAATTTAATGCATTTGTGGGTTAAAGGACTTGTGTTTTTTTAAAAACAAGTTTTATTGAACATGCTTTTAAATCAAACAACAACATTAAAACTATACACACAGTTGTAATTTAAGTTAGTTAAGATTTCTCAAGTTTCCTTAAACATTATATTATCAAATATGAGACTAATTATTGTTCCTTAAAGAATTACAGAGGTAAGTTCTGAGATCTCTGTCACAAAATCTTAATCAATCAATCAATTAATCAATCAGTTACTAGGTAACTGTTACCATTCTCTTTTTGGTGAAAGCATTTAAAAACAACCCTTTTATAATGGTTCAAGCATACCCTACAAAATTATTCATCATGGCTACCATGTTGTACATTAGATTCTCAGGGTTTACTCACTTTGTATAGCTAAAATTTTATAGCTTAGGAGTTGTGCTTTTTATTTAGTGTGCGTGTGTGTGTGTGTGTGTGTGTGTGTGTGTGTGTGTGTTTGAGACAGGATCTCCCTGTAGCCCCAGCTGGCCTGGAGCTCGCTTTGTAGACCATGCTGGCCTTGAACTCACAGAGATCCACTGGCCTCTGCCTCCCGCATGCTGGGATTAAAGGCGTGCGTCACCATGCCCAGCGGAGTTGTGCTTTTTAACACTCAATGAGTTTTTACCAATCTACCTTCCAAAAAGTCTTAAATACATTCCCACAAGATGTGTACAAAGTACCTATCCCCTTACCTGGCAAACTTCGCAAATGCAGAGACTGATATTTTGGGGGGAGAGGTGAGATGAGGTTTGGTTCCTTTTTGAATTTATCTAATCTTGTGGAGTTAAACAAACCTGTTAGTTTTTTCCCATTTGTATCTATTTGCACGTGAGCATTCTACAAGATCCTTGTCCATTAACTCGGGACTGCCCATCTCTTTCTTACTGGTTTCTAAGCGCTCTCTATAAGCCAGGCTTTACCCTCCACTCGCCATAGTTTCAGGTTTGTTGAGAATATGTATTGACTGGAACTGCCTTAATCCCTGCTTGCTAGACATCTTTTCTTCCAGGGCTCAGTGACATTTCAAACTCCACATGTCCACACCGAGATTCATTCTTTTCCCCCACCCTGGCCTGCTATTCCCTCCTGACTTGCTTATTCTATGAATGTCACCACTGTTTTCCTACTAACCCCAGGCTTCTATCTACCTTCTATTTCTACGCTTTTCCCTGGCACCCTGCCCATCCAGTGCCCGCGGAGTTTGGAGTCTTGTTAATTTTTGATTGGACTTTGAAAATAGCCTCCTAAATTCATCTGTGCATGCCTTCTCCTTTACCCTCTCCTTACTCTGTTCTTGCATTCCATTTCCTAAAATGGTGTTCAAATAACACACTGGGCCCTGGGTACACAGAGCCTGGCTCCCTCAACTCCACCTTCTTAGACTGACTATGATCTTTCTGTCAAACTCTCTGCTGTCTCACCAAGCTGCTCTCCATGAAGTTCACTGCCTTCTCCCCGCTGTCCTTTCTGCTCAACCCACCACTTCCTTTCTTCTACAATCGCCTCCCACCACCAAAGCCAGTTGACAAGGCTCCCCACTTACACATGGATTGTTATGCTAGGATTTCTTGACACCAAGTTGAAAGGAATTCAACTCTTTTGTATGTATTCCAACATCTTTTGTAGGACTTCTTTATTCCAGCTTCTCAGGGGGTCTCTAAGGACCTTAAGGTCTTGAAAGCAGAGTCTTTGAAGGACCCAGGCCTCCCCCTTCCTGAGACTGTTTCTCCTACAGGGTGCCCCAGGGCAACAAGTGTTTGGGAACAGATGCTAGAATTCAAAGCAGCTCACACGTGAAACGCCAGGACTTGAAGGCCATTTCCCATCCTCCTGGGGGTTGGCATACCTGTCATTTCATGGGCAGGGTACACGTCTGCTTTGCGGGAGACCGAGTTGGGATGACGTCATGGCCTTTGAGACCAAGCACCAGCCATGGTCACCCCTCTGTCCTAATGTCCTGCGGCTACTGAATTCAGTGTCCTCCTTTTGACCCTAGACTATGCAGCCACCTCCTTGGCTCTTTCACTGGAAGCTACTTCATAAGTTGACTTGGGGACAGGGACTTGGGAGCTCTATGGAAAAGGAGATCTTGGAGTCAGTGTTGCATGACAGCTAAAGGGTGCAGGAGGCCCCGTGACCTTAACTGAGCACATACCTGGACCAGGTGGGAGTGTTTCTCTCCTTAATGTATTTAAATGGAGTCAATATTGGGGTCAGCCGTGTGCAGAGCCTTCCTCAGCTTTGGAGGTGACTCTACAGCCTGCACAGGAGTGTGCAATTGACACAGTCTATTTTTAGCCTCCCAGAGACCGTGACCAACATCCCAAGCAGAGGGTGGGCGCACCTGCTGCATCCTGATGAGATGGCCCCACCTCTCTTCAACCCAGCGAAAGCCTGTTGTGGCTAAACTAGGAAGACTGCTGTTTTCCAGAGGTGGCAGCCTAGACACAGCTGGAGAACAGGACATTCAAGTCCCACAGCTGGCTCCAGGCAGCCCTGGATGGCCGGGTGCTGAGCCCGAAGCAGGAGGGAGGGCCTCAGTCACTTCTCCACCAGCTCGTCCCAGGAGCCACCTTTTCTCTTGTTCAGAAGTCTAAACTGACCCAGCTCATGAAGAGCAAACTGAGACAGGACAAGAATGGGACAGGTGACCCGAATGGTAGTATTGACATTGCTGTCACATCTCCACTGAGAAACTGATCCACGTGCATTAACAGTTCTTCTTGGGGGAGGTGTTCTTTCTCTCTTTCTCTCCCTCTTTCAGTGTGTGTGTGTGTGTGTGTGTGTGTGTGTGTGTGTGTGTGTGTACACAAATATGTGTGGGCACATGGGCACATATATGTAGAAGCCAGAGGTTAACTTCAAGTGTATCTGTCATTCTTCAGGAGCAACCCACCTTGCTTTTTCGTTGCTGTTGTTGAGACAGGGTCTCTTTGTAACCCCAGCTGTCCTGGAACTCACTATATAGACCAGGCTGGCCTCAAACTCAGACCTGCCTCTGCCTCCTGAGTGCTAAGATTAAAGACATGCACCACCATGCCCGACCCCCTACCTTGCTTTTTAAGGCAGAGTCTCTCACTGGGTGCTGGGGTTCACCCACTGGGCCCCACTGTGTGGCCAATGAGTCTGGGTACCCTCCCGCTCTCTGCCTCCTCAGTGCTAGGATTACAGGCATATATCACCATGCCTGGCTTTTTCCGTAGGTGCCGGGGATCAAATTCCTGCTGTGCAGCAAGTGGTGAGCACTGACTGAGCTGTCCCCAGCCCCTCGGGGAGTCTTTATTAGGTTCTGTATTTAGAGAGAAGGAAACAGAGACAGCAGTGATAAATGACTCCCCAAGGTTGCACAGCGGCAGCGGGCTGGGCCTCAGAGCCAGGCAGTGGGGCTTCGATAACTCTCTCCCACCGCGCCTCCTGCTCACAGTGTCTGTTTTCATTTTGCCAGAGCCAGGGCAGGTTTTCATCCCATTTGGGGTTTGTTTGTTGTTCGTTCACTTGTTGACAGGATCTCCCTAGTCCCAGCCCTCCTGGAAGTCCAGGATCAGGCTGGCCTCAAGCTCACTGAGATCTCTGCCTCCTAAGGGCTGGAATTAAAGGTGTGCTCCACCAAGCTGGGTAGGATGCTTGTTCCTTTTAAAAACTTATGTCCGGCCAGGCGTGGTGGCTCATGCCTTTAATCCCAGCACTCGGGAGGCAGAGGCAGGTGGATCTTTGTGAGTTCAAGGCCAGCCTGGTCTACAGAGTAAGTTCCAGGCCAGCTGGGGCTACAGGGAGACCCTGTCTGGAAAAGACAAAAAACAAACAAACAAACAAAAAACAAAAAAATACAAAACAAAACTTATGTCAGGGCTGGAGAGATGGCTCAGCAGTTAAGAGCGCCAACTGCTCTTGCAGAGTACCCGGGTTCGATTCCCAGCACCCACATGGAGGCTAAGAACTGTCTTTAACTCCAGTTCCAGGGAAATCTGTCGCCTTCTTCTGACCTCTGGCATTGCACACACAACCTACATGCAGACAGTACACTCATACACATAAAAAATAATAAATAAAAAAATTTAAAAAATATGGGCTGGAGAGATGACCTAGTGGTTAAGAGCGCCGACTGCTCTTACAGAGGACCCGGGTTCGATCCCCAGCACCCACATGGTGGCCGAGAACCGTCTGTAACTCCAATTCCAGGAGAACTCCAGTTCCAGGGGAATCCGACACCCTCTTCTGACCTCCGCGGCATTGCACGACACGGGTGCACAAACCTGCATGCAGACAGTACATTCATACACATAAGAAATAAATTAAAAAAAAAGAAAATATCATTTAAAAAATAAAATAAAATAATAAAAATAAAAACTTATGTCCTGCCATGTGATTCGTTGTTTCTCATGCACCTGGGCCTGCTATTCTTGGGATAGGCAGCCCTCTGGCACTGCCAAGCCTCAGCTGGATGACCTCTAACCTCTTCCCCCCCTCCCCTTAGCCTGTGTCAGGGGTGGTGAGTCCAGGAGGGGGGAGTGGGGCGGGCAGTAATGTAGCCGGGCTGGACTTCAGGAGGGAGAGTCAGAGCAGTAGCTGGGAGTGTTCAGGTAAATGGTCAGCCAGCATCAAGATCCACGGTGGTGAAATTTGAGGTAAACTGAATCAGAGACTTGGGGGGGGGGCAAGACAACGGCTCTGGCAGCAGAACATGGGAGAACTGCATTCAAGAGCAAGTCTGACGGCACCTTGCTGTGACTCGGTGTGTGGAGAGAAACTGAGGCAGGACTAATTCCGGCTCCTTCTCTCTCCTTAGGTGAGCAGTGCCCCCCCTCAGCCCCCTCAGCCTGTCATCCCAGCCAAGCCAGTACAGTGCGTCCACCATGTGTCCACGCAGCCCAGCTGTCCTGGACGGGGCAAGCTGTCCAAGCTACTGAACCCTGAGGAGATGACGTCAAGGGATTACTACTTTGACTCGTATGCCCACTTCGGGATCCATGAGGTAACACGCCTTGGGGGTGGGAAGCACATCAGATGGGCGTGGCTCTGCCACCCCTCCCTGCTTTCTGAAGGAGCTTGGTATTTCTAAGCCCAAAGTGGTCTCCTCCAGTTCTCCAGAGCCCTTCTGGGAAGGTCATGGTGAAGGGTGGACCTGGACTAGGTGAGCAGGTAGAATTGTGTGTCTGCCTAGAATCCCAGCACTCTGTAGCCTGAGGTAAAGGAGGGGGATTTCCAAGAGGTCAAGGCCAGCCTGGGCTACATAGTGAGTTCCAGGTCAGTTAATGAAACTGTTCAAAGCATGTAAACAACAACAAAAGATGAATAAGAATAAGGAGCAGGAGAAGGAGGAGGAAAAGGAGGAGGAGGAGGAGGAGGAGGAGGAGGAGGAGGAAGGGAGGAGGAGGAGGAGGGGGAAGGGAGGAAGAGGAGGACGGGAAGGGGAAAGGGAAAAGAAAGATCACGGGATGCTTTGGGCTTACTTGTTTTATCTTCCTCCCGTGCCTGTCCTCACCCATCAGCCCTGGAGACCCCATGTGACCTGGATGTTTCTGATGCTGGCTAGATGCTGAAGTGCTCACAGCCAGTGTCCCCAGGCTGACCTGGTCTCCTGGAGGTCGTGATGTCCCTTCTTCTGTCCAGTGGGCATCTCCGGGGCAGAGCTGAGGTCTTGCATCCAGGCCCAGGTCTGATTCCAGTCCCACAAGTTCTTAGGTCTGAACACCGAGCCCGCTTCACAGCAGGGAAGCCGGACATCAGCCAGAATTGAAACAAAGCTCATGGTCACTGTGGGGGGCAGCAGACCTGAACCCCATAGCATACCCATTATAATCCCCAGCCCTCTCCCAGAAATGACGCCCCCAAGGCAGGTAGTGTTGGCCATGTGCTTGCTAAGTGCTGGGCACAGTTCAAACCATGTCACATGTATCATTTGACTCCCTTCTAATAAGAACCTCGTGAAGAAAACCTTTCCACTATCAACACAAAGGGAAGAGAATGCTGGAGAAGGGGTGAACGCTTGCTGGCTTTGCAGATGCGTTTTCAAACCAACTCTCATATTCCTGGCAATGAGATAGTTCAGGAAGCTTCCATCCAAATTTCAAGGCCTCTGCTGGGAGGATTTTAATAACAGCAGTCAGCAAATTTTAGTTGTGAAATGCTGATTGTGTGCTGGGTGTTGTTCCAAGCATCTTGGATTATTGGCTCATTTATTCCTTAGACCAGCCCTACGCTGCTGCCGACCACCCATCGTCACAATTTCACAGATGATCCAGGACCTTAACACAGACCAACCCTCCTGGCCCTGGCTTTGCACAACCCTGGGAGCCAATAGACAGAGGTAGAAATGAAAGCTTCGCATTCATGCCTCACCCCACCATGCTGTGAGCCTTTCAGTGTTCCTGTTCTTCTCTGCTTCCCCTCCCTCCCTCCCTCCCTCTCTCCCTTCCTTCCTCCCTTCCTCCCTATCTCTCTCCCTTCCTTTGCCCTTCCTTCCTTACCTCCTTTTCTTTCTGGAAATCTTCTGAGTACAAAGAGAGCTCACTTGCTTCTGCTGAATCCTTAGCAGCCTCCAGAAAGACAGAGGGCAGAGGTGGGACGGCCCCTCAGTTTCCCCTTTTAGAGCAGGGGTTCAGCCTTGCCTAGTCTGGGGGAGGCTCAAAATTCTCTGTGCTGCTTTATACCTAAACTGTGAGTCTTGGCCTGTGAGGACCAGGCTCTTCACTTGAGGGCCCTGGCCTGGAAGGGGGGGCAGATACTCCTTCAGGACTGGTGGGGGACCTCTCAACACCACCCCAGCCCTGCTCCCCATCTGTAAGGGGCCCTGTGCTAAGCCTGTGCAGACTGCGGGGCAGAAGGAACTCAGGTGACAACCCCCGTCCCTATGAGGTAGGCTCTAAGGGCCTGTGAGTCTGGATGCCCATGGGGACTGGTGACTGGGAAGCAGATCCAGGACCCTAAATGGCCTTGGCGTGCCTGAAAAATCCCCTTACTGAAAACTACCCCTGCCTACACCCAGGCTAGTCCACAGGAAGCTTCTGCCTGGGTTTCTGGGCCTACTCTGCTCATAGAGCTGGTTTTCGAGCTATTTTCAGTCTCTGTAATTCCTTCAGGACTTGGCACATTGTCCAGGTTTATGGGGTGTGTGTGCGTGTGTGTGTGTGTGTGTGTGTGTGTGTGTGTGTGTGTATTGAGACATTCTCATTCTGCATCCTAGACTGGTCTCTAACTCTCCGCAACCCTCCTGCCCTAGCCTCCCGAGTGACGGAGTGATGGGGTTGCACACTGGGCCCCCGAACCTGGCTCCACCAGGCTTTGTTGGCCTAGCTGCTGACCTGTCCACTTGCCGACGCCCGGAAGCAGCTGCATGACTAACATTGATGCCTGCAGAGGAGGGCAGTCTGACTCTGTAAGGGAGGGCAACACAGGCCACCAACTAAATACCAGGCTGGGTTCCCTCGATTTGCTGTTCTATCAGAAACCCCAAACTTACATGTGATCATAGCACTGACTGAGCTGCAGACTTGAACACTCTGCAAGTCACAGATGACACCACTGCTCTGCAACCTAATTAGGTGGCCTTTCATGCTAGCTTCAATCTCTCTTGCTGCTTCTTTAGGTCATCTCCAGACCCTGCGAGAGAGACATATAGGTTCTTTAATACAGGGCTGGCTAGATGGGTGGGCTCTGCCCTGAAATCAGTCTCTACCCTTTTTCTGGCCTCTTAGATCATTGAATCTGGAAGGAGACAGAGCCACAGGACTCGACCGCAGGACTCGACCGTGCTCTGTGCAGAGGTTGCTCACCTCTCGATCAAGCAGTAGGGGCCTCCTTGTGACCAGACAGCTCACAGCAATGCTTTGCCTGCACAGGAGCCACAGGTCCCCAAGCCAGGAAAACAAATCTCAGTAAACTTCAGAAGATGGAACCCCAGGCTGGAGAGAAGTAGTTTAGTGGTCAAGAGCACAGGCTTCTCTTGCTGAAGACCCAGGTTCAGTTCTCAGCATCTGCTTGTCAGCTAACAACTATCCATAATTCCGGTTCCAGGGGATCTGACACCCTCTTCTGGCCTCCATGGACATTGCACACATGGTTACACTTATGTACATGCAACCAAAACATACACATCAAAAAAAGACGACTGAAATCATGCACTGCATGTTTTTTTGTGTGTGTGTGAAAATGAATTAGAACTGGAGGGCTGGAGAGATGGCCTAGCGGTTAAGAGCACCGACCGCTCTTGCAGAGGACCTGGGTTCAATCCCCAGCACCCACATGGCGGCTGAGAACCGTCTGAAACTCCAATTCCAGGAGAACTCCAGCTCCAGGGGAGTCCGACACCCACTTCTGACCTCCGCGGCATTGCACGACACGGGTGCACAGACTTGCATGCAGACAGTACATTCGTACACATACAGAAATAAATAAAAATTAATAAAAAAATAAAAAAAATTAAAAAAAAAAGAAAATGAATTAGAACTGGGACTGGTAGGTCAAACTTGTAATCAGTCTCAGATGTTCAGGAGGCTGAGGCAGGAGGGTCAAAATTTCAAGGCCAGCCTGGGCTACAGAGTAAGTTCAAAGTCAATCTTCACAAGTTAATGAGACTCTGCCTTCAATTAAAGGATAGGGGAAAGGGGTGAGGGGTATAGCTCAATGGTAGAGTGCTTGTCTAGTATGTGGGAAAGCCAGCATCAACCTCAGTACTGAAACAAAGAAACAAACAGGATTATATACCTAGAACGGTGTATCCAGAAAATCCCTGAATAAGTGGAAATTAAATAACTGGTCTTAATATACCATGGACCACACTTACTGTACCAAAAGAAGTTACAGAGCAACCCACAGTAATGATTATAAAAGCCCAACATACCGGGGACTGGAGAGGTGGCTCAGCGGTTAAGAGCACTGACTGCTCTTACAGAGGACCCAGGTTTGATTCCCAGCACCCACATGGTGGCTAAGAACCATTTTTTTTTTTTAAAAGCCCAACATACCAAAATTTGTGGGGTGCAGTTAAAGCAGTATTTTGAGGGAAGTGTACATCTGTAAATGCTTAAAGAAAAAAAGTAAAACACAAAACCCAAAGCCCACGTTCAAAGCAAGCTTCCATTCTAAAAACCAGAGAATCAAGAAGAAACGAAACCCTAGTAAGTCAATGGAAGGGAGCCACACAGACCAGGACAGAAGTAAATGAAATGGAAACAAAACAGTACAAAGCTATCAAGCCACAAGTTCTGAAGAATTTGCTAGCTTACATTAGTTGTGCAAAATAATGGTCTCACTGTGGCACTCCCATAATGCATAGCATTTATTTTGATCTTGCATAGCCCAGTTGCACCCTCTTGTCCCTTCTGAAATCCCCCAATAGTTCCTTTTCTTCCTTCACATCTTAAAAAACAACTCGAGGGGCTGGAGAGATGGCCTAGTGGTTAAGAGCGCCGACCGCTCTTACAGAGGACCCGGGTTCGATCCCCAGCACCCACATGGCGGCTGAGAACCGTCTGAAGCTCCAATTCCAGGAGAACTCCAGTTCCAGGGGAATCCGACACCCTCTTCTGAACTCCGCGGCATTGCACGACACGGGTGCACAGACCTGCATGCAGACAGTACATTCATACACATACAGAAATAAATAAATATTAATTAAAAAAAAATTAAAAAAAAAAACTCGATTCTGCATAGGAGAGAAAATACACAGACGCCTTTCTGAGTCTGGCTTATTGAGCTTAACATGACCCTGTCCAGTTCCATCTGTTTCCCACCCATGATGTGACTTTCTTCTTATTCGTGGGTGAGTAGTACTGTATTGTGTAGATATAGCATAGGACCTCCCTCCCTCCCTCCCTCCCTCCACTGATGGTCTTCTAAACTGACTCCACACTTGGCTATTGTGAACAGACCTGTGATAAACAAAGATATGCAGGTATCTCTATGATATGCTTGATTTGGATTTCTTCAGGTGTGTGCCCAGAGTGAGATCAGTAGGCTCATACCACAGTTATACTTCTAGTTTTGGGGGAGCCTCCATACCATTTCTACAGTGCCCACACTGCTTTTCAATCCCTCCTCCCTAGTGGGGAAGGTCCTCTTTTCTCCACATTCTCACCACCATTGCTTGTTTTGCTGTTTGTTTTATTTTTTTTCTTATTCATAGTCTTTCTGATTGGGGTGAGACAGATTCTGGGGGTAGTTTTAATTCGAATTTCTACAATGACTAAGGATGTTGACCTTTTTTGGCTGTGCAATTATTGGAGGGTTTGTCTTCTTCTGAAAAGTGTCTGTTCAGTTCCTTTGCACATTTATTGATTGGGTTATTTGTTCTTCTGGGTTTTGTTTTAGTTCATTATATATTTCTATTTTTAAATTATTTATTTATTTATTTATTTATTTTTAAATTTTTTTTATTAATTTTATTTATTTCTGTATGTGTATGAATGTACTGTCTGCATGCAAGTCTGTGCACCCGTGTCGTGCAATGCCGCGGAGGTCAGAAGAGGGTCTCGGATTCCCCTGGAACTGGAGTTCTCCTGGAATTGGAGTTTCAGACAGCTCTCGGCCACCATGTGGGTGCTGGGGATCGAACCCGGGTCCTCTGCGAGAGCGTCGGCGCTCCTAACCGCTAGGCCATCTCTCCAGCCCTTAAATTATTTATTTTATGTGTAGGAGTGTTTTATCTGCATATATCTGAGTGCATCCATGTTGTGCAGTGCCCACAGATACCAGAAGAGGGCATCAGATTCCCTGGAACTTGAGTTACAGGTGGTTGTTAACTGCCATGTAACTGCTGGGAACTGAACCCAGGTCCTTTGCAAGAGCAGCCAGTGCTCTTAACTGCTGAGCCATCTCTCTAGCCCTTTTATATATTCTGAATATTCATTTCTTGCCAGATATACAGCTGGTGAAATTTTCCTTCTGTAGGCTGACTCTTTACTCTGTTTCCTTTGCTGTGTAGAAACCTTTAAATTTCATGAAATCTGCCAGACGTGGTGGCGCACGCCTTTAATCCTTTAATGCACTTGAGAGGCAGAGGCAGGTGGATCTCTGTGAGTTCAAGGCCAGCCTGGTCTACAGAGTGAGTTCCAGGCCAGCTGGGGCTACAGGAAGACCCTTTCTCAAAAAGACAAAAAAATTTTTTTTTTCATGAAATCCCATTTGGTAGTTCTTGCTAATGTGTCCTGAGCTATTGTGAGCTCCTTTCCTGTATCTAATCTTGAAGTGTTTTCCCCAAAATTTCAGCCTTATACATTAATATCCTTGATCCATTTTGAGATGTATTTTGTATAAGGTAAGAGGCAGGGATCTAGCTTCATTCTCATACATGAGGACATCCAGGTTTCCAACCACATCTGTTGAAGAAGCTATCTTTTCTCCTACATAGACTTTTTTGGCCCTTTATTGACTTTCATGAATTTACTTCTGGGTTCTCTATTCCATGGGTCTCTGTTGGCTTTTGTGCCAATGCCATGCTGTTTTTGTCACTATGACTCTGTTGTATAATTTGAGAATAGATCTATGATACTTTCAGTGTTGCTGTTTTTGCTCAAGATTGCTTTATATTCTGGGTCTTTTGTGCTTTAATGTGGATTTTAGTATTAATTTTTCTAATTCTGTGAATTTCATGGGGAACACGTGTTAAATTTTCAGACTGCTTTCAGTAGTATGGCTGTTTTCACAATAGTAATTCTATGAGAAGTCTTGTTTTCTGGTGTCTTTCTGTGTTTTTTTTTCCCAATGATCTATAGATTTTATGGCAAAGGTCTTTTACATCTTTAGTTAGGTTTATTCATTGGCAGTTAATTTTTAAAGCTATTGTGAATACGATCACTTTCTAGATTTCATGCTTATTATTGATGTCTACAAAAGCTGCTGATTTTTGTATAACACTTTTATACCCTGAAAGTGTTTATCAGAGATAAGAGTTTTCTGATGGTCTTGAGGATCTTTCAATTATAGGATCATGTCATGTGAAAATAGGAATAATTTGACTTCCTCCTATCCTGTTTATACCCCTTTTTCTTTTCTTTCTTTCTCTTCTTCCTTTCTTCCTTCCTTCCTTCCTTCCTTCCTTCCTTCCTTCCTGTCTGTCTTTCTGTCTTCCTTCCTTCCTTTGTTTTTTCTTTCTTCTTTCTTTCTTTCTTTCTTTCTTTCTTTCTTTCTTTCTTTCTTTCTTTCTTTCTTTCTGTCTGTCTGTCTGTCTGTCTTATTACTATGGCTAAGGATTTAAGTGCGCTAATGAATAACTGTTGAGGGAAGGGACTCTCCTGTCTTGTTCTTGAATTTAAAGAAAATGTTTTCAGTGTCTCCCCATTCAGCATATTGTTCGCTGTAAGTTTGTTATACTTAACCCAAAAGTCAGTTTTCAACAAGAGTAATTAAGGCTAGAGAGATGGCTCACTGGTTAAGATCACTGGCTACTCTTGCAGAAGACCCAGGTTTGAATCTCAGCACGCACATGGTGCCTAATAACTGTCTAAAACTCTAGTTCCAGGGGATCTGATGCCCTCTTCTGACCTCTTCAGACACTGTGCAACATGGGTGGACTTACATACATGCAGGCATAACACTCATACACATAAAGTACTCATAAAATACGTTTAAAACATTTTAAAAGAATAATTTAATAACACTTCTCTAGATTGCTTAAGAAAGGCAAGCAAGGGGCTGAAGACCTAGCTAAGTGGCTAAGAACACTGGCCACTCTTACAGAGGACCTGGGTTCAGTTCCTAGCCCCCTTCAGCTCTCAGCACCCACCTGGTGGCTAACCAGTCCATAACTCCAGTTCCATGGGATCTGATGCCTTCTTCTTGCCTCCACAGACATTGCACACATGTGGTACACTTAACATATATGCAGGCAAAGCACTCATACACATGAAATAAAAATAAATAGATAGGGAGCCAGAGAAATTAAGAGCATTGGCTGCTCTTGCAGAAGGCCTGGGTTCAGTTCCCAGAATTCACATGGCAGCTAACAACTGTCCCTAACTCCAATCCTATACTCCAGTGCCCCTCCATGGGCATTGCACGATATGGGTGCCCTTAATATATGGAGGCAATACACTCACACACATTAAGTAAAATAATAATAATAATAATAATAATAATTTAAGAAAGAAAGGCAAGCAAAAAGTGAACACTGGACTCTCAGCACTGCAAAAAGAGAGAAGGAAATAAACCCAGAGCAAATACAAGTTATAACACTACAAATACAGGCTTTTGCCTGTATAGCTACAGATGTGCAGCTCTTTCTCAGATAATGAAAGGCTACTATGTCAGTAATGTGCCTACAGTTTGACAATTAGGGGAAATGGATAAATTCATTGGAAAAATACCTGTACAAACTAATATAAAGTACTTAGAAAACTAAATTAGCCCCTTACTAATGAAAACAATCAAATTTATCATCTAAAGCCTTCCCGCAAAAGAACTGCAGAACTGTGTGTTTTTACTCATGAGTAATATCAAATATTCTGAGAATGCCATGAGACTTTTGCAGAAACTCTGTAGAGAGGAAGAGTACTTGCTGCTTAGATGAGCCCAGCATAACGTTTATTATCAGAGAGGGTAAGAGTTCACAGGTCAACATCCCTTATCAATATAGATGCAAAAATCCGGTAGAAAATATTAATAACTACAACCCAGCAGCACTTTATTAATGGTAATAAAATAAAGTGTTTGCTTAGATTCAAAATCAGTCTGTGAAGCCTGGTGTGGTTTGCCACCATTTACGTCTGGGCTAGACTACATAATGATAGGTCAGACTGGAATGTATATAGTCGGACCCCATCTCAAACAAGCAAACACAATAAAAATAAATTAACCCAAGCAGTTCAATACATTAATATAGGAGAATGTTACACTGTCTCAATAAATGTGGGAAAACTTGTCACAAAATTAAATACCAGTTCACAGTAAAAGCTCTCAACCAGTTAAAAACAGGAGACTTCTCCAGTCTCATAAAGGACACGTATAGAAGGCCTCCAGTTATCGTTACATTTTGTGGGATGTGCTATGCACTAGAACACAGGAAGGCTGTCTGTCTTCCGTGGCTCTGCCCTGCACTTTGTGGACTGTCCTCAGAGCACAGTAAAAGAAGAGAGAGCAAATTGTGAAAGGCACACAGACAGGAAGATGGAGGAAAAACTGTCATTTATCAGTGGTGGTTTTTCTACACGGGTGTCAATGAGATGGCTCAGCACGTGACAGGCACCGTCGCCACTGTGAGCTCAGTCCTCAGAACCTTCGTGGTGGGAGCCATCTTCTGACTTCCACATGAGAGCCCTGACCCAGGCATGCCCCCCCCCAAATAAATGAATGTTGAAAAAGGAAATTTTTTTCTATATGAAAAAAATGAAGGAAGCTGCAAAATAGACAACAGAAAGGCCTCCTAGAGTAAAGATGTGGAAAGTACAAGGTGATGAGGTACGACATGGCCAGCGTGCATCCTTACCCACTGGGGAAGACTTTGTGGGGTGTGTGTGTGTGTGTGTGTGTGTGTGTGTGTGTGTGTGTTTTGAGACCTGGTCTTCCTGTAGCCCCAGCTGGCCTGGAACTCACTATGTAGACCAGGCTAGCCTCTGTCTCACAGAGATCTGTCTCCTGAGTACTGAGATTAAAGGAGTGAGCCACAAACCTGGCAGGGAAGGATGGAAAAAAAAATATATATATATATTGGTCTTTTCATGATAGGGTCTCCCTGTAGCCCCAGCTGTCCTGGAACTCACTTTGTAGACCAGACTGGCCTTGAACTCACAAAGATCCACCTGCCTCTGCCTCCCAAGTGCTAGGATTAAAGGCATGCACCACCATGCCCGGCGGAAGGATATTTTTAAATGCCATGTACACTGTCATTAAATAATTAAAGATACATTTAGTGAAGGAAACACAAGAGCTCAGTACTGAAATCTGTAAGACATCCCAGAGAGAAATTAAGGAAGAGCCAAATGAACAGAGAACTGTATAGTGCTTCTTGGCTTCTAAAACTCAATTTTGCTAAGACCTCAATTCTCCCACATTTTCTACAAATTTAATTCAATGCTAGAGGTTATTCTGTATAAATTAATAAGCTCATTCTAAAATTTATATGGCAATGCAAATGACTTGGAATAAACAAAATAGTCTTGTAAAATGAGAACTCTGGAGAATTTTCTTACTTGTGTTCAGAGTTAGGGCAAAGCTGCAGTGGTCAAGTCCCTGTGGTTGTGGTCCAGGAATGGAATGGTTTAGTGAGACTGGGCATGTAAGCTCAACTGAGCTTTACGAAGATGGCAGGGGGAGATGATAGTCTAATCAGGAAACAGCGCTTGAGCGATTTATTTGTTTGAGAGAAAAAACAAAGAGCTCACAACTTTAACTTATACCATACCATACACAAAAATTAACTTGACAAGAATCAAAGACCTGAAGGTAAAAGCCACAAGTATAAAACTTCTAGAAATACCTGGGCGTGGTGGTGCATGCCTTTAATCCTAGCACTTGGGAGGCAGAGGCAGGTGGATCTCTGTGAGTTCAAGGCCAGCCTGGTCTACAGAGGGAGTTCCAGGTCAGCTCGGGCTATAGGGAAAGCCTGTCTCAAAAAGCCCCAGAAAACAAACAAAAAAAAAAACACTTCTAGAAGCAAACAGTAGACATGGTTGTGACTCTGGGGGAGGTTCCGTAGGGCGCAAGAGGCACTCACCATACAGGGAAAGCAATGAAGGATTGGTCTTTATCCATGTTAAATAACAAATTAAAAAAGCATTTAAATATGGAAGGGCTAACCTAGGACTGAGTGAAAACAGCCCAAATAGTTTGGTTTTGTTTTTCTGTTTGTTTTGACAAAAGGGAGTTGTTTGTAGAATGTCAGTTTCTACAACTCAGTAAAGACAAGATAAGGAACTCAAAGGAAAAAAAATGACAAAAGACTTAAGCAGACTTCATGCATGCACACACACACACACACACACACATACATACATACATGAGAGACAGGGGAACAGGGAGTTAGTGCTGGTTAGTTTTGTCAATTGACACTAAGCTGTCACAGCTGAAGAGGATGTAATGTCAACTGGAAGCGTCCAGATACATGGCTTGTGGCCATGTCGATGGGGCATTTTCTTTATTTTTTTTATGTGTATGGGTGGTATGCCTGCATGTAAGTAAGTGTACCCTTGTCTGTGTTGTGTAGTACCTTCAGAGGACAGAAGAGAGTGTTGGATCCCTGGGAACTGGAGGTATAGACGATTGTTATCCGCCATGCCATGTGGGTATTGGGATTTTAACCTGAGTCTTCTGTGAGAACCACCAGTGCTCTTAACTACCGAGCATCTCTCCAGCCCCGTGAGCCATTTTCTTAATTGCTAGTTGATGTAGGAGTGCCCAGCGCACTGTGAGTGGTGCCATCCCTAGGAAGGTGGGGCTGGGCTATTAAGAAGGGTAGCTGAAGCCGGCCTTAATCCTAGCACTCGGAAGGCAGAAGCAGGTGGATCTTTGTGAGTTCAAGGCCAGCCTGGTCTACAGTGGGAGTTCCAGGACAGCTTGGGCTACCGGGAGACCCCGTCTCAAAAAGACAAAACAAATAAAAAAAAAAAAAAAAAGAAAGGTAGCAAGGTAGCTGAGTAAGAAAGGAAGCAACCCCTGTCCTCAGCCCTCCCCCATGGTGTCTGTTTGAATTCCTGCCTCCAGGTTCCCAACTTGAGCTCTGGCCTTGGGTTGCCTTGAGGGTGGACTGGGAGCTATAAGGTGAAACCAACCCTTCCCTAGCCAAGGTGGCTTTGGTAATGGTGTTTATCACAGCAACACAAAGCAAACTAGAAAAGCTGGTCTACATGAGGTGCCATCAAGGAATTCAGTGAAAATGGTGATGTCATCTTCTGTTGAAGTGGCTACAGTTAAAGAGCCCAGTGCTATAAAGTTTCTGGGATGTGAACTATCTGGAACTCTCAGACTTAGATTATGTGGCCATTAGGTGGTACGATTTATTTTGGTAGTTTCTTTGCATGCATTTTCTTTTTTCTAGTATTGGTGATTGAACTCAGGACCTGGTAGGGAACCACACTACCACTGAGCTACATCCCCAGACCTTGAGCTTGTGATCCTGTCTCAACCTCCCCAGTGGCTGGGATTACAGGCATGTGCCACTCAGTCTTGCTAGTACTTAGCAATTGTTACCATGTTAAACATGCATCTACTTGAAAACCTAGAAAATTCAGTCCTAGGTATTTACTTGGGGGAAATGGAAATATCTCTCTTCAAAGGTACTTATCCAAGAAAGTTGACAGCAGCTTTATTTGTAAAAACAAAGAGATTGGAAACAGTTCAACTATCCATCATCAAGGGCATTGGTAAATCCACTGTGGTCAGCTCACACAATGGAATACTATTCAACAAGAGGAACTTTAACACAAAACAAACCCTGGAGACAGGCACTGTCAGGAGGGAAGCTCAAAGACTCATGTTGAGGTTTCGGGAGGTGGTTTAGCAGTTAAGAGCACTGACTGCTCTTGCAGAAGACCTGAATGCTAGCATTCATATGGTGGCTAACAACCATCTAAAACTTGAGTTCCAGAGGGATCCAACACCCTCTTCTGACCTCCACAGGCATTGCACAACATGGGTCCAGTTACATACAAGTAGTCAAAAACTCACGCAATAAAAATAAATCATTTTTTAAAAACCCTCATGTTGAACGAGACATGAAGTGCACAGACCTATGATTCAGTTCATAAAGAGACATAGGGTTAGCAGGAGGACACAGTGGTGACGGAATCAGATGACCACAAAGGGGCGTGATGTGCTTTGGGGGTGAGGAAAGCAAATGTACCTCCCATTTTAGTAGTGGATACACAGGTGTGTGCTCATCAGAACTATGACGTCAGGCTATGTACATTGCATACAAGGCATACTAATATTTCAGACAATGACAGGCTGCATAGATGAGAGTGGCCCATATGATAATTAGTGACATCCTAGCCTTAGTTTATATGATAGTCTCACAATGATGAAATCACCCAATGGTGCGTGCTTGGAGCATATCCTGATGTTAAGGCTACCTACTGCTTGAAACCTGTGCTTTTTATTGTACCAAATTATACTTCAATAAACTTAAACAATCTAATACTATTGGTGATAAGTTAGGTAAAAGCGTTTGCCCAGGGCTGAGGATGTAACTAGGTTGGTGGAGTGCTTGCCTAGCTTGCATGAAGCTCTGGGTTTGATCCTCAGAACTGTATAATCTAGTGTATATCAATAATCCCAGCCCTTAAGAAGTAAAGGCAAGAAGATCAGGAGTTATCCTTGGCTACACATAGAGTCTGAAGCCAGCCTGGGCTAATTGAAACTCTGTCCAAAAAACCCTGACATTAAATGATATAAAGGGAAAGTATTTCTGATAGTTGGAAGGATGGAGATCTCTGCCTTGTCTCCACACAGTGTAATCATGTTCCATTGGCTTCTCTGGTTCCTCTTCTGTTACAGAGCACCTAATTCTGGACAGATGAGCATGTTTTCTATTCTTGAAATCAAACAAGAGGTAAAGGTGTGGCTTAGGTATAGAGTGCTTGCCTGGCAGGTGTGAGGTCCTGGGTTGCATGTTCAGAATCGCCTCTGCCTCCCCCAAAGCAAATGAAAGGAAGAAATACACCCATGAAAACCTCCTTTAAAAACTTGGTGAGAGGCTCTAGAGATTGCTCAGTGGTTAAGAGCACTGGTTGCACTTGCAAAGGACCCAGATTCTCAGGATCCATATGGAGGCTAACAACGGTCCAAACCTCAGTTCCAGGGGATCCAATATGCTCTTCTGGACTCTGAGGGCATTGTACACACATGGTGCAGTCAACAAACATGTAGACAAAATACTCATACACATAAAGTTAAATGGATTTGTTTTGTCTTGTGATGGAATTTATCTTTTTTATTTCGTTCTTAGTTTGTTACATAAGAAGGCTATTGATTTGGGGATGTTAATTTTGTGTCATGCTACTTTTCTGAAAGTACTGATCAATTCTAAGAGTCTTCTGGTGAAATCTTTCAGGGTCTTTTTTGTATAGAATCATATAACCTCAAATAGAGGTATTTTGACTTCTTCCTTTCTTTTTTTTAATTTACTTTTAAAATTTTTTATTGGACTTTTGCACATTTCATCCAACATTTCTTAATAAAATTTAGACCCATTCCGCCTTCCATGCCCCCCACCCCTCCAGATTTTTTAAAAATTTGATCGGGGGCTGGAGAAATGGCTCCATGGTTAAGAGGGCTCGCTGCTCTTGCAGAGGACCCAAGTTTGGTTCTCAGTATGCACAGTGAGTGGCTGTCAGCCACTCATAACTCTAGCTCCAGGGATCTAGGGCTCTCTTCTGGTTTCTGTGTGCACCTGTGGACATGTGGCACACACACAGATACACACACACACACACACACACACACACAGACACACACACACACACACACACACACACAGATACACACACACACAAATACATGCACAAATAAAATCTTTAAAAAAACCAAAAGAAACAAAAACCTTGGTCAAAGACAATTTATTCACCTATGACGGAAAGGTGAGCTTTCTAACCTATGTCTCTTTTGCTGCACTGCATTGAGCTTCCCTTTTGTTCTTTGGCAGATTGAAACTGTCTGGGTTTGGAATGAACTTCTCCTCTGACAATACCTACCTGCCTTTCTGGCAGAGTTTTAGAGACTGCTAGTTCGGATGGAGGTGGCCTTTAGCCTGTGGGGCCACAGTGTCCTCATTAGCTCTGCCCAGGGATGCCACTGTCCTTGTAGCACACTTTACTGGCACGATTTGGGTGTCCATGATGGAGACGTGCTGCAGTAAGCCGGGCTCCCAGGTGTCTCGAGGCCTCTAATTTGCCTTTCGTTTCCTTCTGCCATAGGAAATGCTGAAGGATGAGGTGCGGACGCTCACTTACCGGAACTCCATGTACCATAACAAGCACGTGTTCAAGGACAAAGTGGTGCTGGACGTTGGGAGTGGCACAGGAATCCTCTCCATGTTTGCCGCCAAAGCAGGGGCCAAGAAGGTGTTTGGGGTGAGCATATATCATGCCCTCTCTCCCCTTGGCCTCCCCAGAGTGGTCCTTTTATTGTGGCTTTATCCGGCCCTTCCTATGAAGGCCTACCACCTCTTTCTGTGACTTTGTGGTATGCTAGGCATGGAACCCCGAGTCTTACACATGATAGATATACATGATAGATAGTGCTACACCACTGAGCCAGTTGGATCCTCCACCGCAATCCATCTTGTTTGCTAGAGGGGCTGAGAAAATTGGCCTTACTGTGGCTCCATAGGGGCTCTAGTTTGAAGCTCTGCTCTCCCACTCGTTAGATGTACTAACTTAGATCTACAGAATGAGCACAACCACAGGACCTGGTCTGAGAGTGATTGGGAATTTCAGATTCAGTAGCAAGTGCTGAGAACTCTGCTCAATACTCTGTGTTCTGATGGTTGAAATGAGGACCTAGGAGAAGACCAGATGGCTGTATCTTCATCTTCCCTGCCTTCAGCTGGCTACCCTGAAGTCTGCTCTGAGAGACCCCAGGCTCTGGGGAAGAAGAAGAAAGCCTCTCAATCCCCTTGATCATTCCTGCCCCAGAGGCCTTCCTCCAAGACTCCAACAGGGACAGCACCCTCCCTCTAGGCTCAGTTTGGAAAGCACTTTAACTATGTCTGAAGAGTCTTCTGGAAGCCTACTCTGTTCTCGGGGCCTCTAGTGAAGCTTTGGCCAGGAATAGCTTCATCATCATCATCGACACTGCTATTATCACTATCAACATAACTAAACTGTCTCCGTTAATCACCATCATAGCTAACTACCATCATCATCGCCATCACCACTATCTCTATTTTCATGACCATCATCATTATCATCACCAAATCATAACCACCATCATCATCACCATCATCATCATCATCACCATCACCACCATCATCACCATCACCATCACCACCATCACCATCACCATCATCACCATCATCATCACCATCATCACCACCATCACTATCATCACCATCATCACCACCCACCATCACCATCATCACCATCATCACCACCATTACTATCATCACCATCATCACCACCATCACCACCATCACCATCATCACCATCATCACCACCATCACTATCATCACCATCATCACCACCCACCATCACCATCATCACCATCATCACCATCATCACCACCATTACTATCATCACCATCATCACCACCATCACCATCATCACCACCATCACCACCATCACTATCATCACCATCATCACCACCATTACTATCATCACCACCATCAACACCATCACCATCATCACCATCATCACTACCATTACTATCATCACTATCATCACCACCATCGCCACCATCAACACTATCACCATCATCATTATCATCACCACCATCGCCATCATCAACACTATCACCATCATCACCACCATTACTATCATCACTATCATCACCATCATCACTATAATCACCACCATCACCACCATTACTATCATCACTACCATCACCATCATCACTATCATCACCACCATCACCATCATCACCACCATTACTATCATCACTATCATCTCCATCATCACCACCCACCATCACCATCATCACCATCATCACCACCATTACTATCATCACCACCACCACCATCATCACTATCATCACTACCATCATCATCATCACCACCATCACCATCATCACCATCATCACCACCATCACAACCATTACCATCATCACCATCATCACCATCACCATCATCACCACCATCACCATCATCACCACCATCACCATCATCACTATCATCACCACCATCACCATCATCAACACTATCACCATCATCACCACCATCACCACCATCACTATCATCACCATCATCACCACCATCACCATCATCACCACCATCACCATCATCACTATTATCACCACCATCACCATCACCACCCACCATCATCATCATCACCATCATCACCACCATTACTATCATCACCGCCATCACCATCATCACCATCATCATCACCACCATCACCACCATCACCAACATTATCACCAATTCCATTGTCACTGTAAACACCACTACTACCATAACCACTGTTTCACCAACATCAGCATGACCATCATCTTCATCACAATCATCACTATCAACGATATTATTACCACATCACCACCATCAACATCATCACCAGCACCAGCACCAGCACCATCACCATCATAACCATGATCATTGTCATCATCATAACTACCATCACCACCATTAGTATCAACTCCAATATCACCATCACCTCTAACCAGCACTACTGCTATTACCGCTGTGGTCCTGTTCTACATTCAGGCTTCCTTTCTTGGACCTCCTCACCAGAATGGACCCTGATGTCACAAGCCTACATCTGGTGATCCTACGCACACTCTGTCCTGGAGCTGAGGCCAAGTTTAAGGCCAGTCTGGCTGAGGCTGAGTAGGGAAAGACGACGCACTGTCCCTGGCTTCTGAGTCACCAGGGCTTCTAGCCAAGTCGTTGTCAGGACTCCTCAGTGTCCTAAAATGGTGACTTGGCGCAGTCTGCCCATCATGAGGGGCTGTGACACTGCTAGGTTTAGCCAGCTTCTTTCCCGATGCCTCCATTCGGTTGCTCCTGCTCCAGGCTTCCCCTTTGAGCACTGTCTCCTCCACTGGGGATACTGAAACATAGGGAGAGCGAGGGGCTTGGTTAAGGATAGAAAATAGGGGTAGAAACAGAGCTGAAGACATACGAGGGGAGAAATTGCGACAGAAGCTAGAGAGACTCAGAAAACAAAGGCTAGAGAAAGAGAAGGACTAATGTAAGAAGAAAATTAAGTAGAAAGTAGAAGATTGTAACTTAATTGCCTTATGAGAAGGGAAAGAAGAGGGAAGAGAAAGAAAGGATGAAGACCAGAAATGAAAAGGAGGACCCAGAGTCCTCAGCGTGGTTGGCTGGGCTCCCCAGGACAGGTGGTCTCTGTGCTTAATGTGGATGGACTTAGCTCATGCTCACACAACCACCTGAAGGGAGCTACTGTAAGGGGCTGGAGAGACGCAGTTAGGACAAGGCCACATGCCTAGCTGGAGAGCCCTTGCTCTTCAACATTAACCTCAGGAGCCTCAGGAGCATTAGGTGACAAGAACAAGAGGCTAAGGATACAGCCCGTAGTGTGACCTGAAAGCCAAGGGGCTTGACAGGCAAGGGAGTCAGTCCTCCTGGGACAGAGCTCGGCCAGTGGCATCTTCCCCCTCAGTTGTCACCTTCCCAACCCCAGAGGTGGGCATGGGGCTTCCAGTGACCCTCAGTAAGAACTTCTCAAGGGAGGAACCCCTTCCCAAGTGGTGGCCATCGTTTGTCGGAGGGCCAGGTAAAGAGGTGCATGGCTCTTGGCAAATGCGCTTCAGTTTCCAGCACCTTCGGAAACCTATCCCAGGTCTCTAACTTTGGGCCTGGCCTTTAACCACTCCCACGAGGCCCTGCTCTCACCTCTCAGCCAATTTATTTGTCAAATACTTTGACTTTTTGCTTAAGAGATTTGAGGAGCCTGAAAAGACTACCAGATGAAAGAGAATAAACTATTCCAAAGGTGGACCTTAAAAGTAGCATTGCGTGAGTCAGCTTTGGGTTACTGTAAGAAAAACAAAAGTTGAAGCAGTCAACTTAAAAAGATGGAAGTTTTGCCGGGCATGGTGGCGCACGCCTTTAATCCTAGCACTTGGGAGGCAGAGGCAGGTGGATCTTTGTGAGTTCAAGGCCAGCCTGGTCTACAGAGTGAGTTCCAGGACAGCTGGGGCAACAGGGAGACCCTGTCTCGAAAAGACCAAAAAAAAAAAAAATAAAAATAAAAAGATGGAAGTTTTATTCAGCTGACAGTGGTCAGTTGAATCTTTGGGCCTGTGATGGTCCAGCACATCATGGTGAGAGCTTGTGGTAGAGGAAAACCTTGCTTCCTGGTGGGAAAAGAAAGAAAGGAAGAGAAAGGACTTGACATCTTAATATAACATCTAAGAGCATTCATCCAATGACCTAACGTCCCCCCATCAGGCTCCACCTCTTAAGGGTGCTGCCATTCTCAAAGACCATTGGCCAAGGATTGAGGCCTCAACACAAAGGCCTCTGGAGAACATTTGTTGAACTAATCCCAAGGGTTGAGAGTTAATTTGTGGTACATACCTCGGTAGGGGGAGAAGGAACCTTAAGACCAGTCCTAACGTTCTGTACCGGATTCTCTGTCTAAGAACATGGCTAGTTCATCCTGGAAGGGATCGGTAGGGGGAATGTAGAGAGAGTCTCATGACAACCTCAGCACAGCCCTGTCTTCCATGGCCTCCCCAGGACTTTAGTCAGTGCCTCCCCCTCCCATCCTCCTCCCTCGGTCAGCCGCTCCTGACTATATCTTTGGCACAGATACAGGATCTCCATGAGGCCACATCTAGCTTTCAATCTCTAGGCAGAGGCGGCCAGTTTAGCAAAAGGGCACTGGCTTCCAGATGAGATGGCCAAGCCTTAGGTTCTTCACTGCCACAGACTGTGTGACTGTGGCCAAGGCCCTGTGCCTATGTGGACTTCAACTTCCCTATCTATTACATTGATTCTGGCTGTTGTGTTAGATTACCGTTGCTGTGATAAAATTCCCGAGATAATCAGCTTAAAAGTCAGAGAGGTTTATTTTGACTCGGGTTCAGGTTCTCAGTCCATGGCCGTTGGTCCTGTTGCCTCGGGCCTGCGGTTGGAGGGCACATCATGTGGGAGCATGTGGTGGAACAAAGCTGCTTCCCTCATGGAGGGCAGGAAGCAAAGAGAGGAGGGGGGGATGCTGGGTCCCAATATCTAAAGGCATACCCACAATGCTCTCACTTCCTCCTTCTGAGCTCCAGAGCTTCTAAATAGTGCCGTAAGCCTCTCCCCAGCCTTCAATACACGGGCCCTTTGAGGACATTCAAGGTCCAGATTACAGCAGGCAGCTGTGCTTCTTTAACACCGGCTGCTTCGTTCTGTGTCCCTTCTAGATTGAATGCTCCAGTATTTCTGACTACTCCGAGAAGATCATTAAGGCCAACCACCTCGACAACAGTAAGGCCCACCTCTGAGTCTTTCCCCACGGATGGGGGCGAGGGGCTTGCGTTTTGTAGTTCAGGAAGTACAGATGGACATGGGAGGGGCGAGCACAGAGCAGGTGGACTTGGGGAGGTGCAGCCCTTGCTGAAGCCCCCACCAGTAGGACTGTAGCCCTGGACGGTGATGTCCTCTCTTACCTTGGCAATCAGGTGGCATCTGACCCAGCCTGGCTTTCAGCCAACCCTGTCTATGGCTGAATCTTGTTGCCACGCCCTCTGCTTGGCCCAGCTGTGGACGTCAAATCTGTAAAGTGGCAGCTGCTCCTCCTTCCCCCTCTGTGCTCCCCACAGCCCCTGCCACCTTCTCCCATCACCCGCCTGGGGGCATCAGCCAGACTCTCTGCCACAGGCCCTGGTGCCGCTGACGCGTCCTGCCAGCCAAACTGTTCTGAAAAGTGGGGCCTGGTTCTGGCCGGGGTCTGATGACAAAGGGATTCTTCCCCTTCCCTTACATTTCCAGCCTCTGCTCTTGGGTGGCCTGTTGTCAGTATTCTCAGATCCTTGAGAGTCCCTGGCCAGGACAGCTCCCTGCCTTGTTTCTCTATCAGCAGGACTCGCTCTCATCACTGTCCCTAGGCCCTGTGCTCAGTACTGGGGGACAGGACACTCAGCCATATGGGACAAACTTGGTACCAGGTGGCTGCAGGGCTTGGAGCCTGGTGTGGGGTCAGGAAAGGATGGCAGGTAAACCAGAAGCCACAGTGTGAGAAGGAGGCTGGAGCAGAGGCATGGCGGGCATGGGCGGTGGGACTGAGGCAGCCAGGTGCACAGTTCCTCATGCAAGGCCAAGGCCAGAGGGTAGGGTTCCCATGTAGAGTTTAAAAGGGTGGAACGAATGGGGGGGGGCGCTGGAGGGAGGGATGCTCCTGGGAGAAGTGGGTCAGGGGTCACTAGCAGGGATCTGGTAGTGGGTGGAATAGGAGGTTGGGGACCCTGGGCACTGAGATCCTGTACTTGGGCTCGCCCAAGGCCCAGGTTCTGAGGAGTGGGCCAGCTTCAATGTCCTATGCTGTAAGATCAACTGTTCTATATAGATAGAGCCCTGACTCTACTTCCTGCTGCACACCAGAACTCTTCTGCTCCACACATACTGCCGCATGTCCCCATGGGTCTGACCTGAGAGGCCAGATACCGCAGTGCCTCCCACCATGTGTCATCATCACACACCTGCTTTTGTGTGGCCTCAGACCTGCCCTCTGTCCTGTTTGCTGCCTGACCCCCTTGCCCCAGACAAGAGCATAATTCGTTCCACAAACTTCTAAGTGTATCACCGTAAGCTCGGCTCTGGGCACAGAGCAGGGAATGTAACAAGTGACATCCATGGCTTGCTCCATGGAGCTCACGGGAAGCAGAATTACAGATACTAAAGGTAGCAGTGACCACTTAGAACAAGTACACGGCGAGAGTGCTCTTCTGATCAGTCCCACGATGGGATCAGAGGAACATGGTGTCCATGCTAGGCCAGATGTCTCCTGAGGAGTCCCATCGAGTTCAGGTTTGAAGAATAGGAAGGAGCCAGGCTGACCAAACCTCTACTTTCTGTGGCTCTAACGGAATGCCCGAGAATGAAAATTTTATAAAGGAAAGGTATTTAATTTGGCTCTCAGTTATGGAGGCTAGAAAGTCCTAGACCTACTGATCGCACCTGGTAAGAGACTTGTACACTTCAACTCATGGTGGAAGGGCGGAAGGGCGGGAAAGCCAACAGCTTGTTGGTAGAGGTATAAAGGACTCTGACTAGGATTGAACTGGACATTGGGTATAAAATAAAGCCTGTAGCCATAGCATAGAGAGGCAGACTGAGGGCTGATAACAGCAGGCTTTCAGCTGTATTCGTCACTTTTCCGTTGCTACGATAAAACATCACGAGCAAGGCCACTTATAGATAGAAGAGTTGATTTGGCTTATGGATCCAGAGGGACAAGAGTCCATCCTGGCGAGGAGGCGTGGCAGGAGGCGACCCGAGTCGAAAGCTGAGAGCTCACACATTTTCAGGAACATGTAGGAAGCAGAAAGAGAAACTAGAAGTGAGGTAGAGGTATATGAACTGCCAAAGCCCACCCCCAGTGACGAGCTTCCCCAGCAAGGCCACACCTCCTGCAGGTAGTGAGGTAGAGGTATATGAACTGCCAAAGCTCACCCCCAGTGACGAGCTTCCCCAGCAAGGCCACACCTCCTGCAGGTTCCTCCCAAACTGCGCCAATGGGAGACATTTCTCATTCAAACCAATACACTAAGCAAACAAGATGGGATTTCTCTCTTCAGGCCAAGAGATCGATCTTTCAGAGGATTTCCAGCAAGGGAGGACCTTGCTGATGGAGGGTGTATTGGGAAGGCACATACTTCTGGAACTCCAGAGAGAGGTGTGTGGCATGAAAGGTGGCCATGGAGGTGGAGAGGAATTAGCTGTGTCAGCTCCGGAAACAGAAACCAGGGGATCTGCTGCCCATGGGTTGGATGTGAGGCTCGAGAGGGAGGAAAAAGGCAGAGTGCTCACAGGGCCAGAGGGAGTGAGCCAGGAGCCAAGAGTTCTCGCTGTGTGTGCTGGGCTGCAGACCACCTGGGTGCCCAGTTGGATGTGTTGGGGAAGACCCGAGTCTATGTGTCAGGGATTCTAAGCTAGAGTCTTCCACTTGGGGATTAAGCAACATGGTGATGTTTTCAACGGCACCTAGGGGTAAGGTGCATCCTCAGCAGAAGAAAGAAACAGGACGAAGAGAGGACTCATTATTTGGGTTTTATGCAGAGGAGGAGGGACCAGGACAGGAACAGAGAAGATGGTGCCTGGGAAGTTGTTGGCCATTCGGGAGAGTGAGGATCGGAAACAATCGGCTCAGAGAAGGCAAAGAAGGGAGGCAGGATAGATAAGTTCAGAGAAGTGACAGTGGCATTGGCCGCATAGAGGGGGTGGGTGGTGTCGCCATGGGTATAACGGGGTCCAGAATCCAGTTAGACTAGGATAGGGAGAGATTGGAGTGAGGACCATCCGTTTCTTTTCTGTCAGTAACTATGGAGGGTGTGGGGTCAAGGAAGGGAGGGGACGTGCATGCGGAAATGTCCGTGTGATTCGGTAGATAGAGGAAAAAAGGCGAACTCAGGGATGAGGACCCTGAAGGTCCAAGGACGGGTGGCTGCAGAGCACAAGGGGAGTGATTTGTCTTGGAGTAGGGCCAGTTTAGAGCCTACTTGTTGGAGTCTAGAAGAAGGAGTCTGGTGGCCTGAAACCCACAGTTTGATGTTTCCGTTTGCCCCATGAAGCAAAAGACAGTCTTAGAGAAGACAGGGAGGGCAAGGGAGGGGAGAAAGGCCGGGGTGGTCTTCAGAGGCCTTGCTGGGGGAACAGTGATTGTCAGGAAATGGTCTTTTCTCTTCTCTCAGAGAACACAGGACCCCACTGTACGTGGGCCCAGCTCCCTCTGTCAGAGGTCTTTTCTCTTTCCACCCTCACTGGCTTGGGTGTGTGCAGAGCTGTTGGCTTGGCTTTAAGGAGAAGGCACAGTAGAGGCAGGCGGAGCCAGAAATCAGTGTCTGCAAGTTGATGATGCATTCTGTCTGTCAGCTTCTCATTTCTGTAATAAAATACCCAAGGCCAGCTACTGAAGAAGAAAAGACGCTCTGTAGATCAGCGTGGAGGGCTAGGCTCTCTCCTTTTACGACACCTATCTTGTAAGAACTCAGGGCTCAGAGAGAACCAACCCCTGGCTCCAAGGACCAAAGGACATCCCACCGGGCCCCATTCCTTGAAGATCCCACCACCTTCCATTAACATCGCCCTGGGGAACCAGTCTTTGACAAATGGGCATTTGGGAGGGCAGAAACCATTTTCAAACAGTGGCAGAATCTATGCTGCGTAAGGAAGTGAAACGGAAGGAGCCTGGTGGTGGCAGGGACAAGGCCAGGGGCACAGCATAGGCAGTAGCGTGTCATGACTGTGAGCAATATCCTCAAAATGTTGCTTGGACACTCTTGACCTCTGACCCCTGACCTCTGGCTTGGTGTCCATCATCTCTTAGTTTTCCTAGCAGGGATGAGGACAATGAGTCCAGACACATGCTTGACCTGGACTGAAAGGAGGAGAGGTGACCTCCCTAACCACTTTCTGAGGATGGAGAAAGGAGACCAGCTGGTTCTTGCTATGCAAGGGTTGCCCCTGGCAGGCATTCACAGGCTCCCTCTGGTCCCTCTAAGTGGGCAAGTGGTCCTCCTCACTTAACAGATGAGGAATAGCAGGGGCAGGTGAACCTTGGTCGTAGCTCTCGTTCCTGTATTCTTCTCTAGTATGTGTGTATGGGCTGGGATGCCCACAGCATTGAAAGTGAGAATGGGAGTGATACAGAGAGATGCCATGTGGGTGACTGAGTCCCACCCCTGGGCCCTAAGGGCCTTCTACTGATGCTTAAACCAGCCCTCGTGGGGCTCCTTCTGTGGTCAGTCCTGGCCTCCGCTGTCTGCCTAACCCCCTGTTACTTTTCTGTCTCTCTTGGTGCCAGCTGTAGTAATTACCCTTCTTGTCACTGTGGCAAGCACTCTTGGCAATGTCTTAGGGGAGGAAAGATTTATTTCAGCTCGGTTTCAGGGTAGGGAAGACATGGCTGTGTTCCTGGTGAGCAACAGTGGTTCCTGTGCGGCAGCTTGAGCATCGGTAACGGTTTGTTCACGTGGTGCTGACCTGAAAGCAGCGAGCTTGAGCCAGAAGCAGGAATGGCCTATAAACCTCAAACGCCTGTCACTTTGCCCTACATCTATCAGTCAAGTCTTGTCTTTAAAAGACTCCACAACCTCCCTAAAACAGCACCACCAACTGGGGTCCAAGTGTTCACATGCAGGAGCCTATGGTGGACTTTAAACATTCGTTAGCAATTCAAACCATAAGAGTGGCTCGTGTGTTCCCCAGGTGTTTGGTGCTCCAAAGCCCATGGCGTCTGGAACGACCACGCACACACACAGCCCCACTATGCTGCCAGCTCTCTTCATATTGTGACCGTTCCACACAAAATTTTCGGTGTCCTTCAGGGAACATCACACTCTTCATTCCTGGGAGGGCTATTTGATTTCCAAGCCAGCTGTGATATGGGATCTATGGGGTCCCGCATCCTCGTTACCCTTCCTGGTTCCCATCCCGAGGGCCCTCCTCTCTGCCTCATGGCGTGCTCCTGTTTCTTGTCCCCACCACCCCATTCTCTTTCCCTTTTCTCTTCCTTCTTTTAATCTTTGAAAGAGAGAAAGTGCGCACACAGCAGTTTTCCTGCACCGTTTGGGAGTGAGTTCTCGTTGACAGGATACCCTGCTGTCCCTGAATACATGAATTTGTATTGTCACGAAGCAAAGCTGTTTCTCTACCTAGCCACGATGCAACCTTTAAAACCAGGATCCAAAATAGTGTGCAGCAGTGGCAGCCATATGCCCGTATATCCCAAATCTAATTGGCTATTAGCTCTCTTCTTGGAGGAATAACCCATGGCTGATGCCACAAGCTTACATCCTCTAGTGGTTAGGAGATGTTATAAGTCACAGTAAGACCCTGTCATATTTTACAGGAAAAAAATGTAATTCATAGATTAACATACCATCCAAATATCTGTGTCTATACCAAAGTAACCTACCATAACAATTAGTGTTGTTTAAATACCTATATATCTAAATGCCTGTGCTTCATTAGTAGGACTGAAAGGTCATTCCTGGACAAACTGTCAGCCCATGAAAGGAAACAGCCAGAATTGACCAGAGTCCAAAACGACAGCTCCAGAGAAAGTAGACTGTTTTGCTTCTTGTCCACCTGTGCCCCTTTTCTAAGCCTAGGGAACAATCTGCAGAAGAGGGGGTGTGGTAGAATGTAAGGGCTGCGATTGGGGTGAATGGCAAAACTACAGCAATATAGACTGGACACTTATTTGATCAACTTGATTGAACATACAAGCCCCCCAGCTGGATGGTGGGACCCTTGGGCTGTGTGGGTTTGGCCACAACTGCTTGCAAATTGGTTTTACATGAAGGATGCTTGTACTCATAAATTATTATTTATTGTTAAAAAATGAAAAAAATATTTTTAAATATAAAAAAAACAGGATCCAACACACGTGTATTATCATCACCTGACATTTAGAACCTAGTTGTGACTGGAAGTTTCTACACTAAACAGTGTGTGTAGTAAAGGGCTCCGTTCAGAAGGACATGTTGCATTGCCATGGTGACCTGCTTCCTTCCAGCTGGACCAGTCTTGCTGTTCTAGGCATTTTGAGGGTTCCCGTCACAGAGGACTGGGTGATGCTATTGCCCCATGGACTCCAGGTTGTTCCTTAGGGGGAAAAAAAACAGCTGCTACCATCTCATCATATATGACTGCTCTGTTCCTGTTCCTGACAGCGTTTGCTTGAATCCTCAGTGACGGTGCTGTCAGCCCAGTTCTAGGGCAAAGTTTCTGGGCCCATCTCTGTCATTTATAAGACTTCCTCAGGGAGGTACCTTGAAACCAAGTAAATGTTTCATTTCTGTCTGCTTATCTATCACCTATCTATCTATCTATCTATCTACCTACCTACCTACCTATATATCATCTATCATCTTCTATATCTGTCATCTGTCATTTCTATCCTCTGTCACCTATTATCTCTCATCTAACATCTGTCACTTATCTGTCATCTGTCTTCTATGTCTAGCTATCATCTATTAATCAAGTTCTCTTTATCGTTTATGTATCATCTAACTATATCTTTTTTCTCTCATCTTTCCTCTCCTATCTATCTCTTTGTTTATTAGTTATCAACTCACTTCATGTACACCCCTGCTGTATTTAGGGGCCATTCCTGCTGTCTCTGCTTTGACGCTCCTGCTGTCCCCATTGGGTCACTAGGACAGCCTAACGCTGGCTCCTATCTACTGTCCATTCACCTCTTTCCCTTTTTGCAAGGTTTCTAGCTTCCCTTCTCTGGCCATCCCAGGTTCATCTTCTCCTTCATCTGCTCTGTTTGGACATCAGACATTTTCCCAGAGTCTTTGAATGGACAATGGCAGTTAGCAACAAAGGAGGAGCTGGGTGTGTTCACTGGCTGCAGGGTGGCCATGGTCCCAGGTGCCCCACTACCGAGAGCTGAGGAGTATGAATGCGTATGAATGTGTGTGTGTGTTACATGTGTGTGTAGTGGTATGTGTGTGCTGTGTGTGCTGAGTAACTGTGGTATGTGTGCACATGTACATACTTGTTCTTATCTCTATCTGAACATGTCATCAAGGCTGGATTCACATACCGTGACTCTCCACTTCTAACCAGCCCCATGGGTCTATTACGTTTTGCTCCCTCTCTGGATCTGCCCTCCTGGCTCTGACATTGAAAAGCTGGACGCCTGTTATTGACACACTGGCTTGCCAGATCAATCCTCCTGCATGTGACTGCCCAGATTTCCCAGCTCCTGCACTATGTACATGCTATGTCACCTTGTCATCCTGTGCCGGGCAGTCACCTGAATGGTAGCCCTCTTCTGCCTTCTCCTCCTCTTCCTTCTCCTCCTCTTCCTTCTCCTCCTCATCTTCCTCCTCCTCTTCCTTCTCTTCCTCTTCCTTTTCCTCCCCTTCCTCTTTCTCCCCTTCTCCTCCCCCTCTTCCTCCTCCTCCTTCTCCTCCTCCTCTTCCTCTTCCTTCTCTTTTCCTCCCCCTCCCCCTGTTCTTCCCATCCCCTTCTCTTCCTCTTCCTCCTCCTCCCCCTCTTCTTCCTTTTCCTCTTCCTCCTCCTTCTCCTCCTTCTCTTCCTCATCCCCATCTCCTCTTCCTCTCCCTCTTCCTCTTCCTCTTCCTCCTCCCCCTCTTCTTCCTCTTCCTCTTCCTCTTTCTCCTCCTCCTCCTCCCCTCTTCCTCCTCTTCCCCTTCCTCCACCCCCTCCTCCTCCTCTCTTTTCTCCCCCTTTCCACCTCCTATCCCTTCCCCCTTCCCCTGTTCCTCCCATCTTCCCTCCTTCTTCTTCCTTTTCCTCCCCCACCTCCTCCCCCTCTTCTTCCTCATAGAGGCCTGAGGCCTTCCTCTGCTCTGGAGCAACCTCCTCAGCCCCAGGACAGTCACAGGAACAGCCTTCTCCCCTCACTTGGTGTTGGATGTGTCAGGCCTCTGTCTCTCTCTCTGCTCAGGACCCCTCACCCGTGCACCCTGCACCATCCACGCCCCCCTCCTTTCCCACAGCATGGACCCCTGGCTGCTCAGCTTCAGCTCATGCATTTCAGGCTCTGGATTTTTATCTTTCAGCCTTGGTCCTGTGCTTGATTCTATTTGGCTGTGTGGCAAACTGAAGCAAAGGCCCTTGAAGGCTAGACTACTGTCACCGAGTGAATGCCCCCCCTCCCACATACACTGTATCAAGGAGGAGGGAGCCCCAGGCCCAATGTCCTTCATTTCTTCCTCCCCAGAGGGTGGATGGGCTGGTGACTCCACCACAGGCCCTGTCCCCTGCACCAGCTCGCTCAGCCTTGGCATGTGTCCTCCACAGAGGACAGCTTGACTGCACACGCGCTTCCATGGAGATCAGTTGGAAATGCAGCCGCCGCCAATTGTGTGAGTCTCAGGAGTGTAGGCGTAGTGACATAAATAACAACAGGCACAGAATACCTGCCACCCAAGGCAGCAGCGCGTGGCCCCTTCCCCACCTCCCTGCAGCTCCCAGGGTAGATTTACTCACGTGGAGACACACACCCACAGAAAACCACCTGCACAGATGGGCACCTTCACGTGGCTCACTCCACGCACAGCCCACACAGCCTTCAATCATTCTGCTTTGACTTTAGCACCAATAATCATCATTTCCTCTGTGATTGAAGCCAGTGGGCTGAGGGGACGCTTCAAAGTTGACATCAGAGCAGAGATTGATTGAAGATTTTTAATCTGAGAAACAACAACAAAAAATGTATAGCCTCTTTCTTTCTTTCCCAGAAGACCAAAGGGAAACGTGTGTCTCCTTTCTCTCTCCTTGCATGTAGCCCCAAGGATAAACATCACAGGTGAAAGAGATATTAGGGTGGCTGACCCAACACGCAACAGTGGCCACATGGGTCACTGACACCTACCAGAAGAGAGGGCTCTGTCACATCACTCCTCCTTGAGGACTCCCTCCTCACCCCTTCTCTAGAGGAGGTATGTTGAGGCACAGCTCAAAGAGATCACCAAGAACGCAGGCCAAATATCTAGTATGGAGTCTTGCACATAGTAGGAGCTTAGCAAAATATTAGCTGCACATTATTCCAGGTTAATAACTTACAGAACTGATGCTGCTGTAGGTCCCGTCCATGCCAGGCACTTGTACAATCCATGGAAGATTCTCTTGTTAGAGACTTCACTACCGGATACCTGGGTTGCTAGAGTCATCCAAGAACATTTCCTTCTGCAGAGATGGATTCTACCTTCCTATAGTCACTTTCCTATAGCTCTATTCTTTCCTCTGGGACACACGGGACAAGGAGTCTTGCTCCCCCATCTCTAGGCCACCTATCTTGGCTCCCCTCTCCCATGCTTGAGAGGGCCTTGGCTGAGCCCCTTTCCTCTGGGTTGGACACATTTCAGCATCTTTCTCACCTTCAGGGAACCATGCTAAGAAACAAGCACATCAGTGGACCACGAGGGACCAAGCTGCAGCGCTTCCAACCATACCGTGCAGCTTCTCCTGGCAGAGTGGCCAACGCTACCGCACACTGTTGGTAGCTAGAAGCTAGCTGCTCCCTATGGTGTCCTGCACGCTGCTGCTGCTGGTGTCTCTTAGCCTACACCTGCCAGGTAGATGCTTTGAATCCAAACTGAGACTCTCTCTATATATATATATATATATTATTTGAGACAGGGTCTCCCTGAAGCCCCAGCTGGCCTGGAACTCACTATATAGACCAGGCCGGCCTTGAACTCACAGAGATACACCTGCCTCTGCCTCCCGAGTGCTAGGATTAAAGGCATGAACCACCATGCCTGGCTCAAGACTCATATTTTTTATTTATATTAAATACCAGTTTATTCATATTAAATACCAGTTTTTGTAGATTTAACCTTCACTACAAGCTACACTCTCATTCATTCCTCCCCGGGGTCCTCGCTCCCAGTAGTAGGCTAGGTATGTTTGATAAGGCCCCGGGATGAGTGTGGAAGCTTGCACAGGCTGTCTACACTACCAGCATAAGCTCTGGAGTGCAGTCATAGGGTCAGTTGTGAACCTGTGTGACCACTTGTCATTGTCCTCATTCAGATGTCACCAGGCTGTCAATGTCCTGTTGGGACACTGTCAGCTCTGCTCAGAGAGCACACTTCCTGGCTCACATTCATCTTAGGCACATCTACCTGGTGGTTTTAGATATGTTACTGTGCATGTCTCAGTCTCCTGTTGTGTGAAATGGGAACATGTTGGGATAGATCTCAGGGTGCTATTATGGGGACTGTGTGGTTCTTGTTTTGAAACTGAAGAACCCTGGAGAAGCTCTTTATGGGACCCTGCAAGCTCATGTGACATATTCAATAAAATCGAGGAAAGGATTAAATGCGTTGTAGTACAACAAGCCTTTCCAGCCCCCAAGTCATCAGATTCTAAGAACCAGCTTTTCTTCACTTGGAGAGCAAGTTGTTACATTGTCTATAAAACAGCACTGTACCAAACATATGTAACAGCATCTGTCTGGCAGTCAGCAGCCCATACATGTTAGTGATTGTTATTATTATAATTCCATTTATTAACTTGACAAATAATGCCGTCAGAAGAAGAAACGAGACTAATCATGTAAAACTGTTTTCAGTGAACCTGGACCAGCGGCCCCTGGCAATTCCTGAATCTTTTCCTAACTGCCAGTGAAACAATCCATTGGTCATCTCAGTGTTATTGATTCAACCCTGCCAGCATTGTTGTCCCACATATCAGGGCCTGTGCTAAGAAATCAGGAGAGTTAGAAAGGTGACTAGGAAAACAAAAATCCCCCTTGTCCTAGAGTCTCTAGCCTCACACAGAAGCGCAGAAGATGTACAAGCAATAAGCAAAGACCACCATGAAATTAGAAATTTTACAGATATTTGAAAGAAGTGTGACAGAAAGGCAAGGGAACTGGAGAATACACCTTAGCATGCACTGGTGGTCATGGGAGTGCATTAGAACAACTTCCATGCCTGCCTTCGAGAGCCAGTTCTGCGCATGTATCATTTTGTCTTGCTGGAACGGTCTTGTGTCCAAAATCAGCTGAGGAGAAAATATTTACACCACAGTCATGGGTGGATGCTGCAGATCAGGGCTTTTTCTCTTCCTCTCTCCCTCTGTTTCTCCGTTCTTTCCCGGAACTGGTTGTTAAGCACTGACTACGTAGCACTGGTAGTCAGAGAACAGTTTTCTGGAGAGAGGATTTGGAGGCAGAAACTTGAAAGACGTAGAGGCTAGCTGTGCGGAGGGCATTGGGACAGCATTTGATGCTGCGTTTTGCATGACGGCTGTCCCTTGGTGACCATGTAGGACTGTTTCCATGACCCCCCACCCCGAGACACCAACAGCTGAACACACTCAAGCCTCTTTAATAAAATGGCACAGAATTTGCATATAGCATTTGCATTATACCTGTGCTATCTGATTACATACTTTAAATCCTTTCTACATTCCTCAGAACATCTAATGCCATGGAAACGCTATGCAAATAGTTGTTATACGACATCGCTTAGGGAATAAAGACATGACAAAAACATTTATGCTCAGTATGGATACAACTCATTTTTCAACTAGTCTCAACTCCCTGGTGGTTGGATTTATGGATGCAGAACACACAGGGTGGGTGGAGGGTCAGCGGAGTAAACTCCCCAAGGTGGGAGACACTTTCTCTCTGTCCCTTGTAGGCTAGAATGGTTATTCAGTGAGGGTAAGGCCTGGGTGATTTTCTGAAACTCTGAGCCCAGGGGAAAGTCTGTGGCCTTTTGCAGTCCGACTGATTTCAGTTTCTCTGCCCAGTACAATTTCCTTCTTAATAACCGTGTAGGCCAGGCCTACGTAATCACCTACCTGTGCCAGGCGACATCATGCCAGGGCTTTTCAATGATCGGTGATGGTTTCAGGTGGGGAGGAGTCCTCAGATGCCCATGGCAGAGAGAGCATTTAGTCCAGCCCGAATCTCTAGTAGGGCAGATGCCAGGAGCTGGTTCCAGCCAGAGAAGGCCACTAGCCCAAGTCAGTAGCACTTTGGAACCCCAGGTCCCCCAGGTCCTGCAGATGGCCTCTTCTGGCTGAAACAGGAGACAATAGAGAATGCTCTGTGAGAGGAGCAGAACATTCTGTCCCCTGCTCTCTGGAGAATAGAGTACCATCTTGCCACAAGGACTATATTGAGGCTGTGTGACAACCAGGGCCCCACCCATGCCCCTCAGTAATGGTTTCAGGGGATATTCCCAGTCCCCTTAGCTGTGGAGGAGGAAAATACTCTGATGGTCTCTTTTTCTATCACCAGTGCTCCAGAATGGACAGGCTCTGATCTCGTGAGAGAGATTTATCTGGTCCCCTGCTTCCCAGAGAAGACAGGACAGAGAGAAGAGGCAGTGTTGATGCCGAGGAAGATCAGTAGCTCTGGGTGCCATGTTTCTGCTTCTTTCACCCACAAACCTACCAGACCAGCCTTCAGTAGCATAGGGCGGGCCTTCCATTCTCCAACATTTTCCCTCTCCTAACTTCCCAAGTGCTTGCTTGATGTCCTCAGTGATCCCAGGTGATGGAAGACCAGACATGATTGTACCCATTTGCCAGGTGGGAGACAGGAGTCTCACAAGAGGCCGTGCAAGTTTCACAGGCGACTGACCGGGCAGGCAGGGTTTTGGCTCCGCAGCTTGGCTCCTCTCGATTGCAGTTCTCTTACTAGGCAAAGGGAATAATGAGAAAAGCCGAAGTCTGGGAGGAGGATTCAGTCTCTGAGGACTGTTGAACAAGATAAGACATGTAAAACCATCCTGCAAGCTGCTGTTCAAATGCCCGTGATTTTTCTTTTTTTTCTTTTTTTTTTTTTTATTATTTTTCTTACTAGTATAATCCAGACTAGTTTGTACCTCTTTTGCCTCTTAACCCAATGCCCTGTTTGAAGGGTGGGCGGTGGAGAGATTGCTTTTTCAGTGATCCATTCATGTGAGAAGAGTTTAGAATATTTGTGGGAGTCAAGTGTTCTGCTGGATACTAGAAATAAGAAGCTAAAATAGGCAGGTAGGAGAGGGAGGGGGGTCACAGGCTGGAGGCCTAAAGGGCATGGTGGAGAGTGGGGGTGTCACCAAAACAGGGGACTCAGCAAAGGGCTGAGAAAATAGGGAAGAAGGCAAGCAAGGGGCTCACTCCCTCCTCACACTAGCCTTCCGAGCCTGAGCCTGAGCCTGTGTGACCTTCCCGAGTCTGTCTTTTCCTCTTGCACAGGCTTGGCTCTTAGAAATAGCAAGGGATTAAAAAGGAGGATCCAGGTGGGCATGGAGGCATACGCCTTTAATCCTGGGAGGCAGAGGCAGGCGGATCTTTGTGAGTTCAAGGTCTGCAGAGCGAATTCCAGGATGGCTGGGGCTACAGAGAGACCCTGTCTCGAAAAGCCAAAAAAAAAAAA